>SEYY01000436.1:80000-87500 GCA_009176605.1 Armadillidium nasatum | reverse complement strand
TGTTATGTCGCGTCCTGTAGGACAAATCCAAACTTTTCGACAGAGTCCTTGATGTCTAAATTCCCTTTTTTTTGGAAAATCTTTTCTTCTCTTTGTAGTCTTGTCTAATTTTCTTTCTGGATTCACTTATGCTGATGTTGTAGACTGTCATTGATTTTTTTTAAAAATAATATACAGTCTGGTTTTCTTTATAGTTCCTTTCCTATCTCTAACTCTTTTTCTCCTATTTATCATTAATAATATTCTCTCTGACACTTAGCCTCTTATCTACTCTTTATTTTGATGACGATTCATCTCGGCATTGTCCCTTTCATTTTGAAGGGCGTCCCACTTAAATTCAAATATTGCCACTCCTAAAGGGACAAAGTTGGAGTAATTAACCTGTGATTTTTTCCGTATTTCTAGTTGTAGAATAGAAAATATGGTTGCATTTCAAAGATTAATTAAAAACTCGGTTTCATTATTTATTTGTCCTGCAAAATCTTTCACACTAAAATTTTCTTTGAAATATCCACACCAGACATCATATTCTTTTCTTTCTTTGATCTTTATTTTTCTTTAAATCGATAGCTATGCCTTTCTCACTAAACTCACTTTTAAGGTTCTGAGGCACCTCTAAAACTTCTTGGCACTACCTCACAAGGTTGCTCTTTAAAATGCGTTGTTCGTCCTTGTATGAAGAATGAAGTTTAAAGTTTGAGGTATCTAAGTTTGAAAATTCAGAACTCCCACACAGAGAATCAAAATTTCTTCCAGTGAAGAAATTTCAGCGGAGAGATTCACTTTTGTGACGAATATTTTTCTTCCAAATTTTCTTCAATGGACGAAATTTTCTTCTTTAAATTTTGATCTATTTTTTAAAAAGTTTAAAATATTTGATGATTTTATTTTCATAATTGGACAATTATTTCGTTCTTCGGCAAATGAGAATAGTTTTTTCTCTGTTCCCTGAACTGAAGTAAAACTATTATTAAAAATATTTCAAAATTTGAAGTAGAAAATTTCGTCCATTGAAGAAAATAGGAAAGAAAATGTTCGTCACAGAATTAACTGTCAGTACTGAAATTTCTTCAAATTGGATGAAATTTTGATTCTCTGTTCACACTCACTAATTCCCTTCAATCTTTTCATGGCCGTTCAACTGTTATATTACCCTCTTTACATTTTAACTGTTGCAATGAAAACTTCTTTTTAAAATCTCAATTCGTAAAACTGCTCCATTGAGGAGAGCTATTGTGACTCGTCTTTCCACAAAGACTCATCCCTTTGTAATTCCACCACTTCCCACGATTTTCATACTTTCAAATCCCGTTTATCGGATTATGTCTATCATTACTCTGATTTTGGAAATGGTTTTCCCATAACTTTTATAGGAATTATACGTATGATATATATATATATATATATATATATATATATATATATATATATATATATATATATATATATATATATATATATATATATATATATATATATATATATATATATATATATATATATATATATATATATATATATATATATATATATATATATATATTCTAACCTTACCATTTTTTCCTTCTAATTTTAACTCTCTCTCCAAACCGGAAAGCAAACTTTAGTGCTTTTTCGCAGCAATTTAATTCTTAGCCAAAATAAAAATGTAACAAATAACTGCGTAACACATTTAAACGTTAAATTAATCTTTTAAATATC
The DNA here is from genome assembly GCA_009176605.1 of Armadillidium nasatum. Taxonomy (NCBI): domain Eukaryota; kingdom Metazoa; phylum Arthropoda; class Malacostraca; order Isopoda; family Armadillidiidae; genus Armadillidium; species Armadillidium nasatum. The sequence goes on along the minus strand of SEYY01000436.1, from coordinate 85,799 downwards.
GATATGTAAAAAAGTAAATCAATCGATTAATCGTGAAATTAAATAAATAAATAATCGATACTCAGTTAAATATCGATTTTGAAAAATTAAATAATTAATGAAATATTGATACATAAAAGTGAAATAAACGATTAAATATCAAATTAAAAAAGTTAAATAAACGATTAAATATCAAATTAAAAAAAGATTAAATAATCGATTAAATATCGATTATGCATAAACTCAACGTATCAACCTTGAGAAAAATAATTAATAAAGAAAGTAAATGTAACTGTGAGCATCACAGACTACAAAGACAAGCAAGATTGAAACAAGGAAAAAGTCGTTTGAAAAATAATAATAATACTAATAATAATAACAATGAAATTGATAATCATACATATAATTTAGGTAATATTTAGATTTAATATTATTTTAGTTTTTATATAATAGAAATTTATATGTAGTATTTTTTATCTTCTTATTTATTGATAAATATATATATATATATATATATATATATATATATATATATATATATATATATATATATATATATATATATATATATATATATATATATATATATATATATATATATATATATATATATATATATATATATATATATATATATATATATATATATATATATATATATATATATATATATATATATATATATATATATATATATATATATATATATATATATATATATATATATATATATATATATATATATATATATATATATATATATATATATATATATATATATATATATATATATATATATATATATATATATATATATATATATATATATATATATATATATATATATATATATATATATATATATATATATATATATATATATATATATATATATATATATATATATATATATATATATATATATTATACATATATATATATATATATATATATATATATATATATATATATATATTATCAGGATTGCAGGACCACCCTGAAAGGGACTCCTTAGATGGAAATCTTCCTGGATCTTCTCACGGAACCTCTACAGGAAACCCACCCTCCACCACCCACTCCACCCGGTGGCATCAGCAGCACTCAAAATGGAAATAATCATGATAATAGCAACCAAAATAACAGCAATAGCAATAATAACAATAACGAAAGGGATGAAGTTAACAATAATCCTGATGGTAAGCTCTCGGGGAAATAGCTAAGGATATATATATATATATATATATATATATATATATATATATATATATATATATATATATATATATATATATATATATATATATATATATATATATATATATATATATATATATATATATATATATATATATATATATATATATATATATATATATATATATATATATATATATATATATATATATATATATATTATTATATAATAGAATATGCTAACGTAATGTTACTATTTAGTTTATAAAGATAAAAATTAAAATAAATCTCTATAATTTACGCTATAATTTAAAATGAATATTTATAAAAATTTAAGAATAATTAAAATGTAATAATAATTCAAAAATGATAATATTAATAAAATGAATAATAGAGTCAAGTTACTGATTTGAAAGAAAAGAATTTTCTATCCTTCTTTAATTTAAATTATATTTAGGTTTCGTTTGCCTGAAAACGTACCAAACCTAACCAGAATTAGTTTTAACGATTTTTAAAGCCGCAAAAGGGTAATATAAATAAATGGTAGGAATTAAAGAACAAAATTGAGATCGATATTTTAAAAAGGAATATCTTAATTAATTACTAAACACTTTTATTAAATCTATAAAAATAAATTGGAATCGTTTTTAACGCAGGAACAAAATAGTATTTTAGGATATACATGTTAAAAAATTAGTCAACCGGTTTGAAAATGTAGAAATTAATTCCGGATATTTGTTTTATTTTTTCCGAAATGACGAAAATTTGAAAGGATAGTTTTTTTTTTTTTTTTTTTTTTTTTTTTTTTTTTTTTTTTCAGACATTTAAAAAATTATCATTTTAAAATTATTCAAATTCGTCTCCGATTTTGACTCTGGCTCCACCCCTCCAACTATTCTACTGAATCATTTACACTTTTGAAATCATTAATTCTTTGTTTTTACATTTACGAAAAGAAGTATTAAAAATGTATTATTCTAACTATCTACCTTTTTTTTTACTTTCAATTTTAAATGTAAATAATTTTCATAAGCAATCAATAATTTTCTTTGTTTTTTTCAAGTTCTAAAGTCTTAGATATGATTCCGACTGTACTCAAAATTTTAGTAGAGCTTTTGCTCCCTTCTCCCTTCTTCCTTCTCCCTGCTCCCTGCTCCCTGCTCCCTTCTCCCTGCTCCCTGCTCCCTGCTCCCTGCTCCCTGCTCCCTGCTCCCTGCTCCCTGCTCCCTGCTCTGGTTCTATTTCATGCTTTTCTTTGACCCCGAAGCCGTTAAAATTTTGTTGCTAAAATATTACTTAGATTAAAAAAATATATCTTAAAATTTGAAGTGTATAGATGCAGGACTAAAAGTTCTGTCCTAATAATTTGTTTGAATAAATATAAAATTTACTTTTTCTATGTTTTTTTTTATAATATTTTTTTTTTTGTAAAATGTTACTCATCCATGGTACTTTAATATTCATGGTAACATTTTCTAATCTCTAGTTTTATTAAACGTATTTACCGAACCCTAGACTCATGCTCTAAATTAGTTTAAATGCTAAAAGTTACTGGAAAAAATTTAAAAAATCCTTTCAGATAAGATATAATTCATTTTAATCTTTCTCATCATTTCTGAAATGTTGAAAGATTTTTTTCATTTACTTCTTCAGTGCAACTCAATAAAAAATATCAAGAGAATCTGCCCTGCTTTTGGGACTTAAGAGTTTAATAATATACTTAAGCTTGTTACTGTTTAAAAAAGGTCCTTCTTGTAATTAATCTTGTTATTAATAAAAAAAAGTACCAATTCACAAAAACTATTTTCAAACATTATAATAGACAAATTTTATTTTATTAAAATAACATTCTTTCAAATCATTCCCTAAACAATGTTTAAAGTTAATTTCCTTTTTCAGGAGAGCCAACAGGTGCCAATTATTCTAAGGGGCCAAATGCTAAGAACAAAAAGCACAAGCGATTGAAAAATGACAACGATACTTTGGATTTCCCCTCCAAAGATAAAGATCAAATAAAAAGACCCACATACGAACCATCCAAAACCAGAGACGTTGAATCAGGAGGCTTTAGACAAAAGACAGAACCTTAGTAAGTATAGACCTACTCTTCTTTTCTGTTAAATGATAGGAAATGTAATGCACTCGTGTACGCCTTTCTTTAATTTTAATTTTAGAAGTGTGTGGTAAACGTTATACGGAATTTCATTCATATAGTCAAGTTACTAAACAGGACATCAGTATTTACTGCTAGCTTCGTAATTTAGGACTGATCTAGTGTATTTGCTCCAAAGTTTTTAATTTTCATCGTTTATAGAATTATATGATTTTCATGCATGGCCCAGGTTTTAAATTCATCACAGCTCCTAGGTTGTCACCCCTCTCATATGAGGGTGCTGAGAATATCGTGTAGCAACTCTTATGAGGATGTTACTTGAAACCTTCATCCTCAAGTTCGTGTGCTCGCACAATCATTTTCAGTTGATTGTTTTGTAAAAACTTTTCTGCTTAATCTTTACCCCAAACCCAAGAAGTTCTTCTATACCAGTTAATTTTAAAACCAGTAGATTTTTCATAAGGTGAAGGGTCAGCCCACAAAAGATCATTTGCCAAATTATCGCCACAGGGTATAATCGGGCATTCAATTTTCTCAATGTCTTTAAGACGATTAAGATGAGGACCTATGCCACCATGACAGCAAAAGACTTCATCATTGACGACAGCAGCGAGAGAAATACAATTGAATGTATCATTTAAAGCATCAAAAACAATTTCAGACATTCTTTTCCTACATTCTCTCATCAGGCCATATCTAAGATTAACACCTTCTTCTTCGTGGTTTCCACGTAGTATAAAAAACCTTTCGGGGTATAAAAGCGAATATATGAAAATTAAGCATATAACCTCTAAACTGTTTCGTCCCCTGTCAACGTAGTCACCTAAAAACAAGTATTTTGTTTAAGGAGGATGACCTATTGCATCAAATATCATAACAAGGTCTTCAAATTGACCATGTATATCTCCAGCTAAAGTGATTGGAGATGGAGTTCTAATCAATTATGACGTGCTTTTAAACAGTTGTTTTGCTAAGTAACATACCCACAAAATCTGATTCTATGAAAGAGGACATGGCCCTCTTTTTGTAAAATATCTTCCTTTGTAAACTGCCAAAACATTTTATTAAGGATAGCAAGATTTCTTAACTTTTCTTTTCGTAACTTTCGCGAGCAATTTTTTGGCGAATAGTCGAAGGTGATACAAGGGATCGCAATCTAATTTACATGCGGACCTAAGTAACATTTTTTAACACTAATCTTTTACTACTAATTTTTTAGTTAAGATATAAAAATAAATAAATTTCAATAAATTATATTTTTTTTATTGAAATTTCTAAAACTATATATATAATATATATATATATATATATATATATATATATATATATATATATATATATATATATATATATATATATATATATATATATATATATATATATATATATATATATAATATATTTTTTTTTTTTTTTTATTTTTTTTTTTTTTATTATATATATTATATATATATATATATATATATATATATATATATATATATATATATATATATATATATATATATATATATATATATATATATATATATATATATATATATATATATATATATATATATATATATATATATATATATATATATATATATATATATATATATATATATATATATATATATATATATATATATATATATATATTATATATATATATATATATATATATATATATATATATATATATATATATATATATATATTATATATATATATATATATTATATATATTATATATATTATATAATAATATATATATATATATATAATATAATATTATATATATATATATATATATATATATATAATATATAATATATATATATATATATATAATATATATATATATATTTAATATATATATGCCACACAGCTCAAGGGCAGGGCCATATTCAAGGTGATGTTTAGAACAATAAAAGAATAAGAAAAACCATTCAAGTCATACCTAACGCAGATTTCAAAGGTGAGCACAGACGTTGGCTTTAAAGTAATTGAGATTAAATTCGGCAGGAAATACAAAAATGGGATAGATTTCCACAAAACAGAAGTGTCTGGAAAGAAGGAGGCACCACAGCGGACAAGCTTGGAGCTGCTTAAGTCCACGCGAAATTTATGCTCAGACAATGCAACTCTTTTGCTACGAAGCTACCGTAAAGGTGGAGGCATTCGAGTGGACATAGATATAGAAAGTAGACAAGGCACCAACGTCACGTTTCAAAGATAAAGGCTCAAGGGAATCAGAAAGACTGGAACAATTTATAAGTCTTTTAGCCTTTGACTCAACCCTATCCAATAGACGGGTGAAACCTGATTCACCCCATATATGAGGCAGTACTCCATACAAAGGCGGATGAGGTCCTTGTATAATTGGAGTAACTGTGAAGAATTATAAAATTCTTGCAGTCTAAACTGAACTCCCAGCTTCTTTGAGGTAGCCCTAGTAACCGTTGTGATATGAGGTTCCCAAAACATTTTTTGTTTATGTGAAGGCCAAAGATGTTTATACTGTCAAC
>SEYY01000436.1:65000-70000 GCA_009176605.1 Armadillidium nasatum | reverse complement strand
TCCCTGAACTTTTTTTCCAAGCTTCATTCAAAAGGGTATTAATATCTTTTGCAGATTTAAAGTTGTATTAATGGCTTCTTTATTATTTAAAAAATTTATTTTCTTTTAAATATTCTTTTTGCTACATATGTGAACATATATTAATGCAAAGAGAGAGAGAGAGAGAGAGAGAGAGAGAGAGATTAATGTGTGGCTCGAAAATTTTTGAGTGAAAAAAATGTGGTTCATTTTATTTCTTTTAAAAAATAAGTATTTCCTTAATCACAAGATTTTTAATCCTATTATAGATTACTTAATTCAAATTTACTTCATTATTGCAACAAATTTAAAATCATTATTATCGCATATTTTTTAATATTAATTCCTTCTAATTTATTTGCTTAGGTTGATTGCCGATCATCTTCCAAAGGATTATTTCTGGGTCTTCTTGTACTCGTTGGAGGAATTGTTATCCTTATAATATTCTTTGTAATGAAGAATCAGAATGATTTTCGCGAAAATTTGTTTTGGATGAGTAATGGAACGATGATGATAATATTCAGTCTTAGTATTATCGCCACGATATTTGGCTTCATTCAGATTCCTAAATTATCTGTGACGACCACTCAGCCATTGGATCTCGATCGCTTATTGCTGTCAGTTACCGTCATTGGTGTCTATATATTTTCAATATTTGGCATGATTGTTGGCGGAATTGAGTATAACAACTCGGAAAAGTTAGCAACATTTTGTTCAAATACTCTCTTATTAATACAGGTTAGTACAAAGCACAATATCTATTATTACATTTGTACAAAAATTAGGAAAATTTTTTTTTTACATTGTTGTTTAAATATTTTTTTTTTTGTTTTTTTTTTTTTTTTTTTATTTTTTTTTTTTTTTTTTTTTTTTTTTTTTATATATTATTTAAAATAACATTCAGATTATTTCCTTTTTTAATAAATATTTTTTTAATTATTATTTTTGTAGGTTTCGTTGCAAGGTATGTTGGTAGCAGAAGCTAGTAGAAGAACTTGTTCAAATAGATTCCAGATGGTTTCGAAGCCGGGAAGACAAGTAATAACGTTTCTCCTATTCTCCAATATAACTCTCTGGATTTTGGATACGTTTATGACTCATAATTCTATAACTCATCAATTCCAGATAGACTTTTATGGAAAAGTAGTCTGGGGAGTAATTTCACGTATAGCTTTACCATTAATGATTTTGTTCAGATTCCATTCTGCCGTTATTCTGGTCGAAATCTGGAAAAACACTTACAGAACTAAAACAGATTAGGATAGGCCACCTACAACCAGAGAAGACAAGAGTGCGGAAGCCTACTGCTGTCAGTCAAACATTTATTCCTCATCATCATTTTGTTCTTCATGTCCCTATTGTAATGTCATCTGTTCTTGTACTTCAACCTACTCCGCTAAATATCATGAAACTAAAGACAAAAATTCTGAACTCTCATCATCTCTCACTAGACCGGTTAAAACATGCTGTATAAAATACGTTCCAAATGAAATAAAAAATAACACTGAACACTTCGAAGAAATAACTCAGTCCACTTTTCCACGAAACACTCAGACGAAAAGAGATTCTCCCCACATGGAAATATTATCCCCTTTATCCTCTGAAGCAACGGGGAAAAGAAGCAAGTCATCAAGTTCAATAGAAAGGAAGAGGAGGCGAATGCTTCATGGTTCGGTTAGCGATAAACGAAACAACATTCCAAGGATATTTGCAGGCAGAAATAGAATACAAAAGAAACATATTAATCTAAGTAAATCTTCATGTATACATACTTCAAGGTTTACTAGGTTTTTTGATTTTTTTAATCTTAAAGCTTAGAGAAAGAATAGATAGTGGTTACAAAAGATCTCAAAATAATTATACCAGTTGGGTGGATAATTATGATAAATGTTCCCTTTGTTCCTTTTGTAGTTCGTGTAGACTATGTAATTTAATTAAAGTTACTGACTACGATAGTCCTCAATATTTTAGTTCGCGTAAAAAAGCTAAAAGAGACATATCAAAATCTGTTAAAACAAACCCTAAAGAAATATCGAAACCAGCTAAAGATGATGATGAAAACTCATCTGATTCTTGGCGCACGAATCAGTCATATCCTATCAGAGAAATTGATAAAGAATGTGACACTTGCTCTGAAGTAGATTCTTTAAATAAATTTGATTCATCTTGGAATGCAGTTATAAACTCTAACCGAAAACCTCCGAAGCATATTTTACCTCTTCCATGCGATTTAATTCTCAAAAAGAGAACTCCTTCAAAATCGAATAATGAACTAAAACTCTCCTCGACCCAAAACGAATGTTCAAATATCTTAGGAACGGAGGCTCCCCCACTCGGTCTGAACTGGTTGGAGGTGTCCCATACGAAAAATAATTTAGTTAATAAAGGTGCAACTTCCCTTGCTGGCACGAGGAATTTAAGAAAGGCACCGTGGTTTAGGAACCTTCATTTCCTTCCAAAATAGCGAATAAAAATTTTTATAATATATAATTATATGAAATTTTATAATATTAAGTATAATAAAACCAGAGAAGTCAATTTCGATTGTTAATGTTTAAGATTTGTATCTATAAGAGTCTATTTTTGTATCAAGTAGTCAATATATTCCTAATATTGAGAAATTAAACTTCACACTTTTCAAAAGAAAACATTGTCAACAATAAAAATTATTGCACATAATCATTATATATATATATATATATATATATATATATATATATATATATATATATATATATATATATATATATATATAATATATATATATATATATATATATATATATATATATATATATATATATATATATATATATATATATATATATATATATATATATATATATATATATATATATATATATTATATATATATATATATATATATATATATATATATATATATATATATATATATATATATATATATATATATATATATATATATATATATATATATATATATATATATATATATATATATATATATATATATAATAATAATAAAAATAAAAAAAAAAAAAAAAAAAAAAAAAAAAAAAAAAAAAAAAAAAAAAAAAAAATATATATATTTTTTTTAATTTTTATTCATATTTATTTTTTAAATAAATATAATTTATTTATTAATTAAATAAATTATTAATTATATAATTTAATGACAATGTGATAATATTTAGTAATTTATATTTTATTTATCTCAAATATTATTAAAAACTTAATAAGAATCTTTTCCACATATCTTTAAAGATATTATTTTAATTATTTTAATTTTTATATTTTTTGAAATTTTATATTTTAAATTTTTTATTTCATTTATTTATTTTAATTGTTTATTTATATTGTTTATAATAAGTTTGTTATATAGTTTTTAATAGAAATATTTTTTAATTGTAATTGTGGGTGTTAATTGGTTATAGTTTTTTTGTAAATATTTAATAGTTATTTGTTTGTAATAAAACTTTTGTTTAAAAAAATGAATTTTAAAGACTCCAAGTAACGATATTTTCTATAATAATAATAATAATAATAATAATAATAATAATAATAATAATAATAATAATAATAATAATAATAATAATAATAATAATAATAATAATAATAATAATAATAATAATAATAATAATAATAATAATAATAATAATAATATAATAATAATAATAATAATAATAATAATAATAATAATAATAATAATAATAATAATAATAATAATAATAATAATAATAATAATAATAATAATATAATAATAATAATAATAATAATAATAATAATAATAATAATAATAATAATAATAATAATAATAATAATAATAATAATAATAATAACAACATTTATGGTGATAATTAAATTAAAATAGAATTATAAAAAATGATAAAAATAATAATAATGTTAATGATGAAAATAATGTTAATAATAATAATTATAATAATATAATAATAATATAATATAATAATATAATAATAATAATAATAATAATAATAATAATAATAATAATAATATAATAATAATTAATAATAAATTATAAAAAATAATAATAAAATTGTAATAATAAATAATAGTAATTATAATATAAAATAATTTAATAATAAATAATAATAATAATAATAATAATAATAATAATAATAATAATAATATAATAATAATAATTAATGATAATAATAATCAATAACATCTGAATCTAAATTTATTAGTGCGAGCTAACTGTTATATATTTAATCATTTATTTATGTATTTACTTAATTATGATACCATAGTAAATATTTTTTTAATTTTTCAATATTATTGAAAATGAGAGAATATGCCAATTAATTAACGTGAAGAGAGAGAGAGAGAGAGAGAGAGAGAGAGAGAGAGAGAGAGAGAGAGAGAGAGAGAGAGAGAGAGAGAGAGAGAGAGAGAGAGAGATAGAAACAGAGAGAGAGAGACAGAGGCAGACAGACAGACAGACAGACAGACAGACAGACAGACAGAGAGTTCATTAAAAATATACAAATTTTCTTCGTTGCATATAACTATATATATATATATAGTTAATATTTTCATCTCTCTATCTATTAGGTAAGAAAAGGAAAAAAAATGAATTATTCGCTGAAATATTTAATTTGAAAGTATAAATATGGACTAATCATTGTCCATTATCCTTATTGTATTTAAATTGCTGCACTAGCAACTACATCTAGCAACTACTAGCAACTACATCTGGGCTACAATCACAAGTTACTTATGAGTAACCAAATAAATTGAATTTTGAAGGGTGCTTTCCATCGTAAAGACTATTTAAAGATCTTAAAGATCATTTTCGCTGCAGCGGAACAGGAATGATCACGTGATGTAAACAAACATTATGGAATTTGATATTTTTTTAGAAGACTTTGGTCAGACTTTTATATTAAATATTACTATTATTATTATTATTATTATTATTATTATTATTATTATTATTATTATTATTATTATGATTATTATTATTATTATTATTATTATTAT
>SEYY01000436.1:55000-57500 GCA_009176605.1 Armadillidium nasatum | reverse complement strand
TAAACAAACTTCTAAGGGATTGGGTGTTCTGAGGCTCCTTCATGATTTCTTCACTCCACCCTAGTTGATTGCTCTTTATATAGGTAATGCTTGCACCTGTATGGAATACGCATAACACATCTAGGGTGGTTTCATTTATATAGCTCTGTTTGAGAAGGTGAAATCTAGAGCTTTTTGTCTTATCAATTCTCTCTCTCTCTCTCACTGATTCTCTCCAGCCTCTTTCTGCCCGTCGAATTGTTGCGTCATACTCTCTATGCTATCACTATAACAACAGACACTGCTCTTCTGAACTCTCCCATCGAATATCTCTTCAATTGAGAAGAGCTCGTGCGACACGCCTTTCTACACAGTCTCATCCTTTCTCTGTCCAACTCTCCGATCCCAGACTTAACCGCTATGCTCAATCTTACATGTACTGTACTGGTAAAAACTTGAACATACTCCCTTTATCTGTTTTCCTAGTTTCCTTTGATTTGCACACTTTCAAACGCCTTGTATCTGGACATGTCGGCCTTTAACGACCAAGATTTGATATTTCCCAACTCCGGTGGAAATTGATAAGCCTCTATCCTTTGTCACCAGAGGAGATATAATTTATATATATATATATATATATATATATATATATATATATATATATATATATATATATATATATATATATATATATATATATATATATATTTATATATAATATATATATATATATATTATATATATATATATATATATATATATATATATATATATATATATATATATATATATATATATATATATATATAATATAATATATATATATATATATATATATATATATATATATATATATATATATATATTACTTTTACTTTGCAATAAACACTTAATTTCTTCACCTATGATCCAAGATAATTTCTGAAAGAGTATAAACATAAAACAATAAAACGAAGCAACAAATAATTAAAAGCAAAATGTTAAAAAGGAACGAAGCTTTCGATCGAACTCCGGAGAGGATCTTTACTCAAGGGAATCAAAAGAGAAACAAAAGAAAAGAGGAAGAATGTATAATCCTCAATGACTAGATTTTGGTTGGTTTGAAAGATCATATTTTTTTTTTTTTAATTTAATAATTTTTTATAATAATGTTTATTTCTTAATAAACTGTTTAAAATATCATCTATTTTATTTCACAAGGATTTCCGTTAAATTTATTTGCATTTTTAATAATAAAAAATTCTAAAAACTTTGTTGTCACTACTTTAGCAAGAAGCTACAAATTTTACAGAGTTCAAATCAATTATATTATCATTTCCCTCTCAAAGTTCATAAAGTACTGAGTTACGGTCCCACTTCTTATACTATAGCCATGTTGATACATAAAATAATTTGTTTCACCAAAATATTTTTCGTCACAATTCGTGCATCTTAAGCTATAAATACCCACGTTGTTTGTCCCATCATCTATTTGAGGTTTTGACAAAAAAGTAGGCAGAATCAAAACAACAACTCAACAGACGAATGAAAATCTTACTAAACTGAACGTTTACTATAATTTTTGAAAACCTTAAAAAAGGAAAAAAGACGAAAAAAAAGGGCGGATGATAATGACGCTAACTTTATATATCATTACTGCCCCTCAACTTAAAACAAGACAGCAATGCTTCACCGAATGAAAATCTTACTAAACTGAACGTCGTTAAACATAATTACTTAAAACAAACAGACAAAGAAAATATCATGAAATGTAAGAAGAGGATGACAGTGTCAAACCCAGCTAGAGCAACACCCTCCTCTCCCTTACCAGCCTTCAATCTTCCTTAGTGATTACTTTAGTACCCAACCATTCTAGTTTTATTTAAAGGCGATGGAAGCAAAGGTGGCAATAATGTTATTGCCAAGGTGAAAATCAATTTAATTTGGACACAAAGACACTCACTCATTCGTTCACTTCACTCTTTTAACGAAGGTCGTGTGCAACTGGATCCAATTGTGCCAATAGTGGATCTTTTCAGAGCGTTAAGGTTAAAACGGGAAAAAAAGTCGAAAAAACGGATAAGGCCACACCTAGAAAAGCAAATAAAAGCCTTTGTTAGAAAGCTATATTTATTTTCATTAAACAATCCCTTTACCATGGCGGGAAAAAAAAACTCTCAACAGAGATGCCGACCTGAATTACACTACTCCTGATAATCTTCTTCACTCTCTTATTATTGCAGGAATAATTAAATTAACACAATGCATTTAGTAAATTGAAAACATTTTCCCTAAGTATATTAGCTATCCATACTCAAATATACTTCTGAAGGCGTGGTCATGCCCTAAATAAATACAATTAACAAATGCAAACTAATACTCTATAGGGATCAAATTCCCTACAGTACATATATATATATATATATATATATATATATATATATATATATATATATATATATATATATATATATATATATATATATATATATATATATATATATATATATATATATATATATATATATATATATATATATAT
>SEYY01000436.1:42500-50000 GCA_009176605.1 Armadillidium nasatum | reverse complement strand
CTTTAGAGAGAACGGAGGTCAAAGAAATGGGACAGTAGTTGGATGGCTGAGAGGAGTCCTTCTTCTTCTTCGGCACAGGTTGAATGAGCGCACGTTTCCAGCAAGAAGGGAAGGTCGAAGTAGAAAGGCAAAGACGAAATAGTTTACCAAGGCAGGGTGCAAGCTCGGAAAGCACAAGCTTTGAGAACTACAGGAGAAATACCTTCGGGATCATACACCTTCTTAGTATTAAGCTCAAAGAGAGCAGAAAGGATGTCTTTAGAAGAAATTACAGTTTTAGGCATAAATGAGTTGGAAAGTGGGTTGAAGGTGGAGGTATAGCTCCGGAATCGTCTAATGTTGAATTAGAGGCAAAAGCTTGAGGGAAAAGTTCAGATTTAGAGGAAAGCAAAACGACAGTTGAACCGTAAGAAGATACTAGAGGAAGGAAAAAGTAAGAAGCAAAGTTAGAGTTGACATTGTTTGCAAAATGCCAGAAAGAAAGTGAAGAAGAACAAGCAGAGTTAAACCAAGGTTTATTAGGTTTAGTAGAATGAAAAGAAAAAGAAATGTACGTCTCCATGGTAATGCGTTTTGCACACTCCGAGGGACCCCTTGAGCGGAATCAATAATCGACACCGGGCTTCTCCGAGGCTACTGTTGTTGACTCCATCATTATTAATTTGCTTTTTTTTTAAAAAGGGTTTGTGAATGTAATAGTGTTTTATGTGTGTGTGAAGGAGAGCCTACTCTGTGTAGAAGAAAGTGGAGATGAGCGAGAAAGGGAACCAACCATTGGACACCGGGACGAGATGGGAAGTACCCTTAACATCTAATATACCCAATGGGGGGGTAATCTCTTCGCCTTGGGGCTCTACTTCCCTCCCATATATATATATATATATATATATATATATATATATATATATATATATATATATATATATATATATATATATATATATATATATATATATATATATATATATATATCTTCTTTCCTATTCTTACTGATATATGGGTAGCCTTGGAGCAACTAACCTCTGATCTTTCACCTATTTCAAATTGGAGCAGAGAAATCATTGTAATTTTCAGTGCCTCAAAAACTCAGTTGCACCATCTCTCCACTCGACACAATCTTCCACATAACTATAATATCTTCTTCGAAAACACCCAACTTAAACCTTCATCTGTTCTTAATATTCTGTTCTTAATGTTCTTTTTCTCGTGATTTTTTTCTAGGTAAGATCACATTACTTTTCTTTCTAAACAAGCTTTTAAGAGGTTATGTGTACTGAGGCGCCTTCAGAATTACTTCGCGCCACCCAGTTGCTTGCTCTTTGTAGGGGTATTGTTCATCTTTGTATGGAGTATGCTTCACACATCTTGGGTGGTTCCACTCATACAGACCTCCTTGAGAAGGTGGAGTCTAGGATTTTTCGTCTCATCCAACTCTCCTGCTCTTACTAACTCTCTCCAAACTCTTTCTTCCCGTCGAATTGTTGCATCACTCTCTCTATACTATGGCTATTACAAAGGACGCTGCTCTTCTGAACTCTCTCGTAGCATACCTCCCCCATTGAGAAGAGCTCGTGCAACACGCCTTTCTACACAGTCTCATCCTTTCTCTATCCAACTCTCCGACCCTAGACTTAACCGCTATGCTCAATCTTACATATACTCTACTGATAAAGTCTGGAACACTTCTCCCTTTGTTTATTTTTCCAACTTCCTTTGACTTGCATACTTTCAAACGCAGTGTATCTAGACATATTGGCTTTCACCGACCAGGATAGAGTTTTTCCAACTCAGGTGGAATTCGGTAGGCCTCCGGCCTTTGCCCACTGGAGGATATATATATATATATATATATATATATATATATATATATATATATATATATATATATATATATATATATATATATATATATATATATATATATATATCTACCCTTGAAAGTCCCCGTCCTAGAGAGCTCTAGATCATGTTTTTCGGCTCGTTGGTTTCAGTACCAGTCCTTGAGCTTTATTTAAACTCATATTTAGGATTTTCGTCCCATTTCAGTGGGACTAGCACTGTCTTCATCTAACCTTTAAACACTCTTTTCCAGAGACCTCCAAAAGATGCTTCGAAGAGCTTTGATTTCCCCTTGCTGGTCCTGGAGTTATTGCAGAAGAAAATCAATAATTACTTGGCTGGGTTGATATTATTGTGCCTGTGCGTGTGTGTGTTTGTGTGTGTGTGTGTGTGTGTGTGTGTGTGTGTGTGTGTGTGTGTGTGTGTGTGTGCGTTTTTGTGCAGATAGCATAGCAGGTAAAATATCCTTCAATTATATTAATAATTATTATATATATATATTTATATATATATATATATATATATATATATATATATATATATATATATATATATATATATATATATAATATATAATATATATATATATATATATATATATATATATATATATAATATATATATATATATATATATATATATATATATATATATATAATATATATATATATATATATATATTATATATATATATATATATATATATATATATATATATATATATATATATATATATATATATATATTATATATATATATATATATATATATATATATATATATATATATATATATATATATATATATATATATATATATATATATATATATATATATATATATTATATATATATATATATATATATATATATATATATATATATATATATATATATATATATATATATATATATATATATATATATATATATATATATATATATATATATATATATATATATATATATATATATATATATATATATATATATATATATATATATATATATAATATATATATATATATATATATATATATATTATATATATATATATATATATTATATATATATATATATATATATATATATATATATATATATATTTATATATATATATATATATATATATATATATATATATATGAATATCTTACTGCTTCTCACGGGACTGTTACTTCTCATCCAAATGCTGAGGTTTTCTATTTAGGGGATTTCAACGTACACCATACTGAGTGGTTGGGTTCTTCTCATACTGATACAGGTAGGAAGGAGGCCAAATCATTCAGCATTCTCAATGATCTGGAACAGTTTATTAGGGAACCCATGCACATCCCAGAAAGTCCTCTCACGCTTGACTTATGCTTCACCACTACTCCTTCTAAATATTAAAACAATTTCCCCCACTAATGATAACTCTGACCACAATCTTAAAGCTCTTAGATATGTTACATTTCTCTAGCAGTTCCACTGTGCCCTAGACGTAACTTCTGGCACTTTAATCGGGATAATTGGGGCACTAGGTTGCTTATTTGATAGCTACCCTTGGAATGCTTCTGTTTCTGTCGAAAAGGTGGGGACAGTAATCGCCGATGAGATGAGAAGGTTCATTCCATCCTTAACTAAATCTTTTTCTCCTCAAAACCCTTGGTTCGATGGTACTTGCTCTTGTGCTATTCATGAAAGAGAGAGAGAGAGAGAGAGAGAGAGTGCTTATCGTGCATGATAAAAAACTTTAATTCTCCTATCACTCTTGCTAATTTTCATTCAGCTTGGAATCGTTGTAGACATTTTATTCGTCAGGACATGTGTACTTTTACTAAAAGGAAGTAACCTAACCTTCCTTTTCAGACCTCATTCACGACAACATCTGTAATATCTTCTCTAAATCTACCTTTCCTCCTTTTATTCGTCATGTTGGCTCTGTTGCTCATACTCTGTCTGAAAAGGCAAATCTCTCCGGCCTCCTTTTTCCTCCAATTCGACTCCTGAACGATTTCGACTCCCCTCCTTCTACTCTTTCTCCTCTCAGGTGTCCCATGTTATCACCTGTGTTTTACATAATCAGGTCCATGGGATTCTGAGAACTATGAAAGTTATTAAGGCCAGCGACACGAATTTCATCACTCTCCGTGTTTTGATGGAGTGTGCGTGTGAGCTGTTGCCAGTCCATGTTCAACTCTACTCTCTATACTGTAATACTAATACTTTTCCTCAATTCTGGAAGTACGCATATGTTCAGCCGATTCCGAAGAGGGTTAGCTGCTCTGATCCTTCTAACGATCGTCCTATGGCTCTCACTTGTGTTATGTCCAAAATCTTTGAAACTCTCCTTAACTTTCATTTCCAGGATCACCTAGAGTCTCACACTCTTCTTTCAGATCATTAGTACTGCTTCCGACGTTCAAGTTCTACTGCTTGACATACATTCTTATCTTATTGATATATGGTCTTCTGCTCTTAGGGATTATGGTGAGTCTTGTGAGATGGTACGTGACATTTCCAAAACTTTTGGACTGGCGTGGCGTGCGTCGCTACTTTCCAAGCTCCCTTCCTTTGAGTTTCCTCATTCTCTTTGCCTACTTATGTCTAGTTTTCTCTCGAATCGTTTATTTATCAGCATTTATCGATGGAGCGACCTCTTCCTCCATTTCTGCCAATTGTTAAGTTCCTCAGAGTTTTGTTCTATCTCCAACTTTATTCTTACTTTACATCAACGATCTTCTCAGCTTCACTTCTAACTCTGTTCGTTCTTATGCCGATGACTCAACTTTCCATTCTTCTACTCATTTCAAACCTGCTCCCTCTTTTGATTCTCAAATTGTTCTCGTCTTCAACTTTCCGATTCTATTCTTGTCGATCTGGACGGGATTTTCCTGTGGAGTCGCCTCAATCTTGTCAATTTTAATTCTTTAAAAACTCAACTCTTCACTCTCTCTCTCTCTCTCTCTCTCTCTCTCTCTCTCTCTCTCTCTCTCTCTCTCTCTCTCTCTCTCTCTCTCTCTCTCTCTCTCTCTCAAAAACACCTCCCAACATCCCTATCTCCTTCGATGGCTCTACCGTCTTACCTGTAAACAACATTAACATTCTTGGTCTGATCGTAAACAGTAAACTTTCTTGGAAACCGCATATCACAATGGTTGCTAGGACTGCTTTAAAGAAGCTGGGAATACTGTTCAGATTGAGTCAATTTTTTTCTTCCGAACAGTTGCTCCAATTATATAAGGGTCTTATCCGCCCATGTATAGAGTACTATTCTCACATTTGGGGGAGCTTAGGTTCCACTTTTCTTTTGGATAGGGTTATGTTTAAGGCAAAAAGTTTAATTAACTGCCTACTACTTTAAACTCACTTGACTCTCTGTCTCTGCGACGTGACGCTGTGCACTATCTCTTTTATATAAGTACTACAACTGCAATTGCTCGAAGAAATTGACATCTCGCATTCCACCACCATTGTATCACCCTCGCAGCACAAGAGGTACCATACTTTCGCATGAATTTTATGTAAATATGGTAAACCCCAGGTTTGTTCGTTGTGGTGCTTCGCACTTTCCAGCCATTTCTGTTCTATAGAACTCTCCTCCATCATCTGTTTTTACTGCTTCATTTAATCTTTATCTCATCAAGGCATCCGTCTGCGCTCACTTGAGATATTTGCGTTAGGCTGGGATTGCTTGGGTTTATCCTTTATTTTATATTTCTTCCCCTCCCATGAGAGGTGGTAAAGTGTAAAATAATAATAAAATACTACTACTACTACTACTACTAATAATAATAATAACATTAATAATAATAATTGTAATAATAATAATAATAATAATAATAATAATAATAATAATAATAATAATAATAATAATAATAATAATAAAAATAATAATAATAATAATAATAATTAGAGAGAGCAGAAATCACAACTTTTTTTAAGAAGAAATTTTAATATTAGAAATAAAAGAGGTGGTGGAAGGTGGTTAAAGGGGAAATAGCTCCAGAGTTGCTAAGAGGTAAATTAAAGGCAAATGTCTGAGGAAGGTATGAAGGTCTAGCAAAAGGTAAGACAGCATTAAAACCGTCAGAAAATTTAAGAGTAAGAGAAAAGGAAGAAGTAAAGTTGGGGTTTACATTTTTCCCAAAATACCAGAATGAAAGAGAATCTAGAGGAAATAGGAAGATTGTTGCACTCTTTGCTATGCATATTGTACTTAGCTTGGAACATATTTTGCCAATGCTGTAATCAAATGTAAGAAGCAGAGGAGAAATGAGTGAAACAGCTTTAAGAGAGGGACTTCAAGGCAAGAAATGATCTAATATGCTGAATTCATCTCCAAGACAAATAAGGATACGAGTGGGGAGTTGCATCATCTTTTCAAGGTTGTTCTGAATAGTAAAATGGTAAGCAAATTCACGAACTTGACCTTGAAAACTAGAACAAAACCATTTTCAATGACGAAATATATATATATATATATATATATATATATATATATATATATATATATATATATATATTATATATATATATATATATATATATATATATATATATATATATATATATATATATATATATGTAAACGCAACATCTATATTTTCCTGAAAATTAAGAACAGAGAGATTATTCAAAAAACAAAAAAGATGAAAGAAAATATGGTTTCCTGTCGGAATACCCAAAAAAAAAAAAAAAAAAAAAACGCAGGTATTTAACAAAGGGAAAATTAGATTAGTGATGGCAAATATTGAAGAAATTAATGAAGTTAGAGTTTCATGTGCAACAGGGCAAGTCAAAAGTTACAACCTATGGTTTGACGATTAGGAAGAGTGGTGGATATATATATATATATATATAAATATATATATATATATATATATATATATATATATATATATATATATATATATATATATAATATATATATATATATATATATATATATATATATATATATATATATAATTAATAAAAGTAACAATAATTGTAATAATAATAATATTTATAATAATTTTCATATAATAAAATTATAAATTGAAAAAAGTAATTAAATAAAAATAGTAATTATTAATAAACAAGCTCATATGCATATCCCAAAGGGATACGCTTATGTTCTTGCTGACAGAATATTAAATTATATATATATATATATATATATATATATATATATATATATATATATATATATATATATATATATATATATATATATATATATATATATATATAATATATACTTTTTATAAATATTTATTATATTATTATTATTATTTATTATAGAAATTTAATAAAATTATTATTAAAATATTTAAATTGAAAATATATAATTCATTTACTTTTATTTAAAGAATATATATATATATATATATATATATATATATATATATATATATATATATATATATATATATATATATATATATATATATATATATATATATATATATATTGGTGAAGATACTTAATATTGGTCCGGCCAATTGGCTTACAAACCCATGTTAAAGTATAGGTTTAAAAAAAAAAAAACTTTCAGAAAAATATTAATTAGATAATAATAAATCATAAAATAAAAATTAAATAATAATAATAATAATAATAATAATAATAATAATAATAATAAAAGAATTAAAATAATTGAAAAATAATAATAATAATAATAATAATAATAATAATA
>SEYY01000436.1:20000-32500 GCA_009176605.1 Armadillidium nasatum | reverse complement strand
CTCCCTTTCATCTGTACAAAAGATAATTTCAGTAAATTAAATAAATGGTTAGCAAAAATACTGTCCCCATTACTAAGAACTATTTCTACTTCATATAGAAAAAGAACTCCGTTCACTTCAAAGAACGCTTCGCACCAACATCCCACCAAATCATATCCTCATCAGCTTTGACGTTGTTAACCTATATATTAATGCACCAATACCGCAATTCCTGGAATTCTTAGCAGAAAAATTAATAAACATAAACTTACCCATTCTTATTAACGATTTTATTTCATTGATAGAGATATGTCTGAGACAAAATATCTTGTCCTTCAATAACAAATTTTATAAACAAATTTTTGGCGACGGCATGGGCAGCAGCCTAAGTCCCATTGTTGCAAATATTTACATGGAATTCTTTGAATCGCAACTTCTAACAAGCATTCATTCATTTCTGTCCATTCATTCCTGGTTCAGATATGTGAATGACATATTGATAATCATACCTAATAATTTTCCTGTTATGTCATTTATAACACAAATGAATGATTTGACACCTACTATAATTTTTACCTACGAACCTTTAAATAACAATACTATTTCTTTCTTAGATTTATATATCTTGCAAAACAGCACAGTGCTTACATTGAAAGTTTTTCTAACACCTACTACCCGAAACCAATCGTTACATTCTTTTTCTGATCATCCTGACTTCATTAAAAAAGCATGATTTTTAATTCATTTTCACGATCATTAACACTCAGATCCTTTATTATATATAGAACATGAAATAACTTTCGTATTCCAGTTATTCTTGGACCTTGGTTACCCACACGATTATATTAAAAAACAATACCGTAAAGCAAAACTACGTATTTATGACAATTATACCCCCTCTATTCGTGACCAGCCCCAAAATGGAATATAACCATACACCAAATCACTATTAGAGCTAAAATCCACTATAAAAAATATTTTTAATATTAGCTTGATTTTTACCTTCCCCGACACTCTGTTTCCAAAACTAATTAAAAAATATCACCTCCGAAATAGCACCTAAATGAGGCGTAAATAATAATCCGTGCAATAATTGCCAAAAATCATATTTTGGTGAAACAGTTTAAACTTTTCAACTAGGAATTTTCAAACGTAAATCTGATATAAAACGACATAACTTAAGTAACGCCATTTTTATGCACATTACAGAAGATCACACTATAAACTGGGAGGATACTCGTTTTTTGCACCTCAAAAAAAAAAAATAAGAATGTCCTCAGGCTAGTGGAATCTTTCTTCTTAAAATATTGCAATAATTTCAATATGTTACAGGTTTTTTTTTTTAATTAGATAATTTTTACCTTCAATGACTTACAAAACTCTACTATAATATATATATTTTTAAGACATGTTTTTTTTTATGTTCGCCTGCGTGTTCCATATATTTTTTTGTTTGTATATTTGTCACCTTCCCGTCCCTTTTTAGAGTAGCCTGTTTGAGTCGCTTTGTCTCTTTTCACTACTAGTTCTTAGCTCATATCTGAGGAGAAGACTGAATGGGTCTTGAAATATAATATGTGTTTTAACTTTCAATCTCATACTTTTTATTTCTTGGACACTTTGTCTATAATCCTTTACTTTTAAGCTTTTATTATTTTTATTGTTTTAAAATAGTGGTTTTATGATTATTGATTGAATCAGAGAGCGAGTTTGTTAGTTCTCTATAATAATTATATATATATATATATATATATATATATATATATATATATATATATATATATATATATATATATATATATATATATATATATATATATATATATATATATATATATATATATATATATATATATATATATATATAATCAGTGATGAGCGAATCCGAATCCGAGTTCTAAGATTTTTTCAAGATTTCAAAATGAAGGCATGAGATGTGTGCTTTCGAAAAACGTCATAGTTGGGTGGAATATTATGTCTACAAAGATGGGAAAACTGAGGTTCGGGGCACTGAAAATTACATGTTTTGTCCGCCGCAACAAGAAATTCAAAGAAAGTCAGAGAATATCTGCCTTCTCCAGAGTTACCTTAACAGCTATATTTAATAGAGTGGGCTGAAGGATAGAATAATATGCATAGGTGTGGATTAGATGAAGTATTATAGAGAAGGCCAATACAGAATAGTAGAAAAAATGTTAGGAATAGAACAAAACTATTAATAGATTTAAAGGGTGGATGATGGGGTCTTCAGCAGTTGTTTTAGAACGACCGGAAAAGAAATTTGACAAAAGGTCACAGAGGGATGAAAGATACCGAAAGAGGGAAGTTTAAAAACCAAAGCTTTGTGCCAGGCATCAATTGAAAGATTTTGTGATCTAGATCCACAGCAAAAGGTTCAGCGAAATGTTATACAGGGTGACTCACATCGTACTAACTTCGACATATGGAAAGTGACATAACCACTGCGTATAAGGCCGCGAGCCGCTCTTTTACGTGATATCGAGGGGGTTATTTGGGAATTAAACAAACGTAACGCACCATATTTTATTATGTAACAGGTATCATAGGGGAAGATGCCATTACAACAATTATTCAAAGTGTAAGACCACGGCCTAGGAATATACTCTCACTTGCGGTCCATACTGGCCTGAAACTGCTGGAGTTCCATAGTGTTCCAAATACGTGTTGGGCCTTCCTTGACTATCTGCTACAAATGTTGCTTGCAAATAGTTTCCTTCCTAAAATGAGATGTGCTTGTGACAACATCATCTATCATTTTTATAACACTATAGTCATAGCATCTCTCCTATAGAACCTGCAACGTTTATAACTATGGTGCACGGTATTTGTGTCATTCCTCATAAAGTTCCCTAAATATCTCGTAAACGAGCGACTTACATTTGAATTCGGTGGAATTTCACTGTGATGAAATCACCTTCCATCTGTCGAATTTGTAAACATCGATGTGAATCACCCTGTATAAAGAGGACCAAGAGAGAAAGAGAAGGTAAAGAAGATTATCCAAAAGGGCTTTCCTCTCAAATTACTACTCTCTCATTACACCTTTGGAAATAAATTAATTTTATTTTTCTTTATTTGAATTCATCATATAAAAATAATTAAAGTAAATATAAGAACAGGAAAGAACAAACTACTCGTATACTTTTGAAAAAGCAATTGAAGATTAAGGATTAAAGCTAAAATTTTCCAACTGACTATCATAAATTCTTTGACTATTTAAACTCCAAAACAGAGCACATTCTCTCTTCTTCTCCTTTTTTTGAAATCATTTGCTAGTGTGATTTCACAACTAATGCTTTTCTCCGAGGCATCTGAACTTACTTTCCATTTCTCTGTTTAAAATGGGCTTGAGCAGATGATGCAAATCCTTTCTTGCATCCATGATAGTCTCAAAGATGATCCCAATATTATAGACTTTATCTTAACTTTTAATCCTTCTTATTCTGTAAACCTCTATTCTCCTCTGGGTTTCACCGATCACCTTCATATTTCTATTTCCTTTTCTATCACTTGATGTTTTCCGTTGGAGAAGCTCCAGCCAATTGAGAGGAAACGTTTGCGGCATTTCTTTTGGACATGCCGTCGTGTTTCTTTGATCTAAAGTGGAATAATAATTATTACTTCCAAGAGAGTGATGATTCAGAGTGTGCAGAGCGCATTCTCTCTGACATGGAGACGTACTGTACATTCCACATTCTCTTAAAAAAAACTCATTTTCATGTGCAAACTTAAATAATCATTTGCTAAATATTTTTTCTTTGGATACAACAATGATTTTGTGACATATATGTTAGCATAAACTTTCTTGAAAAAATATCACATATTTTAATTAATGGAAAACTTATTTCTTTCAATTTTCAGGTTACTGTAAAGAAAAGGATTCGAAATCGACTCCAGGTGATTATTGAATCCTAATCTTGAAAAAGCTTCCAATTCGGATTCGGATTCGGATTCGAATTCGTCCATCACTGATATATATATATATATATATATATATATATATATATATATATATATATATATATATATATATATATATATATATATATAATATATATATATATATATATATATATATATATATTATATATATAAATATATATATATATATATATATATATATATATATATATATATATATATATATATATATATATATATATATATATATATATATATATATATATATATATATATATAATATATATATATATATATATATATATATATATATATATATATATATATATATATATATATATATATATATATATATATATATATATAATATATATATATATATATATATATATATATATATATATATATATATATATATATATATATATATATATATATATATATATATATATATATATATATATATATATATATATATATATATATATATATATATATATATATATATATATATATATATATATATATATATATATATATATATATATATATATATATATATATATATATATATATATTATATATATATTATTATTATTATATTATTATATAGCAAAAAAACATCCACTCTGGAAGCAGGGATAAAAAAGTTATTTGAAAAAGATTTAGATTTCTATTTAATATTAAATATTAATCAATACAACAAACACACTGAAAATTTGTTCCATCTTCGCAGCAATCCAAATAATGAACATCTCCTCCGCAGTCTCTCGAATCATCAAATCTTCCTCCACAGTCTCTCTAAAAATCAATTCTTCCTCCACAGTCACCTTACCATCAATTGCTTTACTATAGCATCTCAAATAATCAAGTAGACATATTTCCCAATTATCATGCACATATAGAGACTTTCTTCATTTATCTGTTACAATACGGAACACAGAACCACAATAATCCTATTAATGTTATTGTTATTATTAAAATTATTGCTATGTTAAATATACGAGACATTTCCATGAACTGCTTTCAAGTAATAATGGATGCTAGGAATGTTAAGTTGAAATAATCTTTTAATTTTTCTCTTACTGTTGCAGAAATTCTTCATTGAACTTGTAACATATCTAAGGAAAACATATTATTATTATTATTATTATTATTATTATTATTATTATTATTATTATTATTATTATTATTATTATTATTATTATTATTATTATTATTATTATTATATATTATTATTATTATTATTATTATTATTATTATTATTATTATTATTATTATTATTATTATTATTATTATTATTATTTCGTCTCCCCAGAAGCCCATTTCAGTTTAGTATCAAAAGATATAAAGTACACGATATTTGTATATGTAAATTTGTAACTGAAAAAATGATAAAGATTAAAGATTAAAGATTAAAGATTATTATTGTTTTATTATTATATTATTATTATATTATTATTATTATTATTATTATTATTATATTATTATTATTATTCTCTTCCTTCTTTGTATTATTAATTATCAGTATTATTGTTGTTATTATTAGTATTAGTAATTTTATAATTTTTGTTTACATTTTCACCATATATTTTTGTTTTTTTCAATTATTATTTTTTTATTATTATTTGAATATTATTATCATCATTATTATTTATTATTAAATTATTATTATTAATATATATATATATATATATATATATATATATATATATATATATATATATATTATATATATATATATATATATATATATATATATATATATATATATATATATATATATATATATATATATATATATATATATATATATATATATATATTATTATATCATATAATATATAATATAAAAATAGTAATGATAAATAATTTTAAAAATAATAATAATAATAACAAAAAATAATAATAATACATAATATTAGCAGTATTATTATAATAAGAATAGCACTAAAGATGATAATAATATTCAAAATAATAAGAATTAATAAAAATAAAAAAATCACAAAAAATATATAGTAAAAATATAAATAAAAATTATAAAATTACTTTAACTTTAATGTTTAATCTTTATTTATTCTTCAGTTGCAAATTTACATATACCAATATCATGTACTTAACATGTTTTAATACAAAACTGAAATGGGCTTCTGGGGAGAAGAATTTGTTCTTTGAGCCCATTAAAATTATTCATAATAGCATACGTTATTTAACATTCCAAATTTTGAATGTCGTAAATTTTATAATAATTAATTTTATAATACGTTATCGTCGTAATTTTAACCTAATCTATTTATTTAAATAAATAAATAGAAAATTACTCTAACAATCGTAATACTGAGATAACTGTAAGTTAAAAATTATTACAATGATAAGGATAATAATAATGATCATAATAATAATAATAATAATAATAATAATAATAATAATAAATAATAAATAATAATAATAATATATAAAAATAATCAATAATAATATATAATAATAATAATAATAATAATAATAATAATAATAATAATAATAATAATAATAATAATAATAATAATAATAATAATAATAATAATAATAATAATAATAATAATAAAAAATAATAATAATAATAATAATAATAATAATAATAATAATAATAATAAATAAATAATAATAATAATAATAATAATAATAATAATAATAATAATAATAAAAATATAATAACATAATAATAATAATAACAATAATAATAATAATAATAATAATAATAATAATAATAATATAAAATAATAATAATAATAATAATAATAATAATAATAATAATAATAATAATAATAATAATAATAATAATAATAATAATAATAATAATAATAATAACAATAACTAACAATAATAATTTAATAATAATTTAATAATAATTTCAAAAATAATAATGACAATATTTATAACAATATGAACCGTAATAATACTAAAAAATTGTTACTATAATAGTGATAACAACATTTGTGATTTTGAGTTAGTGTGGAGCTAAGTGATAATAGGTGGGGAATTTTAGTATTTTGATAGCAAGTGATTTTTGACATGTTTACGAAATATGGGAAAGGTTGCTAATTTTTTAAAGTTTTTGGGAAGATCATTCCATTTTTCAATGCCATTGTATGATATAGCTCTCCGAGATTTAGTTAGTGTGTACTTTGTTTTACTTAGTGTATGTGAGCGTGTGCTGTGCAGATTTAGTCTTCTTACATTTTGGTTATGTATTATTAAATTTGGCATTAATTTATGATTTTAAAAATTTGTGTAGTCATTGTAAGTGTGAGCATATCTTGTAATTTGAGAATGGTAATAATGCTGATAATTAATAATATAAAGAATGATAATAATAATAATAATAAATAATAATAATAATAATAATAATAATAATAATAATAATAATAATAATAATAATAATAATAATAATAATAATAATAATAATAAATAATAATAATAATAATAATAATAATAATAATAATAATAATAATAATAATAATAATAATAATAATAATAATAATAATAATAATAATAATAATAATAATAATAATAATAATAATAATAATTAATTCAAAATAATAATAATAATAATAATAATAATAATAATAATAATAATAATAATAATAATAATAATAATCAAATAATAATAATAATAATAATAATAATAATAATAATAATAATAATAATAATAATAATAATAATAATAATAATAATAATAATAATAATAATAATAATAATAATAATAATAAATAATTAATAATAATAATAATAATAATAATATAATAATAATAATAATATTTTTTCCTCAGATGAGTTACAAGTCCAATGAAGAATTTCTGCAACAGGAAGAAAAAAATTAAAAGATTATTTCAACATAACATTCCGAGCATCCATTATTACTTCTAAGCAGTTCTTGGAAATGTCTCTTATATCTTAATATAGTAATAATGTTTAATAATAACAATAGCATTAGCAGCATTATTATGGTTTTGTACTACGTATTGTAAATGAAAAAGAAAAAGATTATAATGTGATAATTGGGAAATATGTCTACTTCATTGTTTGATACGATTTAGTAAAGAAACTGATGAAAAGGTGATTGAGGAGGAGGAATTGATGATTCGAGAGACCGCGAAGGAGAAGTTCATTATTTGGAATGCTGCGAAGATGGAACAGATTTTCAGTGTGTCTGTTGTATTGATTAATATTTAATACCAAATGTAAATGTAAATCTTTTTCAAATCACTTTTTTATCCCTGCTTTCAGAGCGGGTGTCTTTTGCTTGATAATAATAACAATATATATATATATATATATATATATATATATATATATATATATATATATATATATATATATATATATATATATATATATATATATATATATATATATATATATATATATATATATATATATATATATATATATATATATATATATATATATATATATATATATATATATATATATATATATATATATATATATATATATATATATATATATATATATATATATATATATATATATATATATATATATATATATATATATATATATATATATATATATATATATATATATATATATATATATATATATATATATATATATATATATATATATATATATATATATATATATACTATATATATATCAGTGATGAGGGAATGCGAATCCAAATTCGAAGATTTTTTTAAGATTCAGATTCGATAAATTCAAAAATCACCAGGATTCGGATTCGGATTTGAATCCTTTCATTTACAGTAACCTGAAAATTGAAAGAAATAAGTTGTCCATTAACATATGTGATATTTTTTCAAGAAAGTTTATGCTAACATACATGTCACAAAATCATTGTTGTATCATGGAAAAAATATTTAGCAAATGAATATTCAAGTTTGAACATAAAAGTGAGGTTTAGTTGAAGGGAAAGAATATGGAATGTACGCCTCTATGTCAGAGAGATTGCTCTCTACACACTCTGAATCACCACTTTTTGGAAGTAATAATTATTATTCCACTGGAGATCAAAGAAGTACAACGGCATGTCCGAAAGAAATGACGCCAACGTTTCCACTCAATTGGCTGAAGCCTCTCCCACGGAAAACATCAAGTGAAAGAAGATAATATAGAAATAAGAAGGTGATCGGAGAAACCCAGAGGAGAATAGAGTTTTACAGTATAAGGAGAAGGATTAAAAGTTAAGATAAGGTCCAGAATGTTATGATCATCTCCGAGGTTATCATGGATGCAAGAAGGGATTTGCACCATCTGTTCAAGCCCATTTTATATTGAGAAATGGAAAGCAAGTTCTCAGGCTGTAATTTTGGGAACTCGAAGAAACCATTAGTTGTGAAATCACCTAAGCAAACGATTTCAGAAAAAAAGAGAAGAAGAGAGAAAATGTGCTTCTATTTTGGAGTTTAAAAAGTCAAAGAATTTATGATAGTTAGTTGCAAAATTTTAGTTTTATTCCTTAATCTTTAATTGCTTTTTCAAAAGTATATGAGTAGTTTATTCTTTCCTGTTCATATATTTCCTTTAACTTTTTCTTTAAATGATGAATTCAAATAATTGAAATATAAAATTAATATATTTCGAAAGGTGTAATGAAAAGTCGTACTTTGTAGAGAACGCTCTATTGGTAATTTTCTATTCTTTTTTCTCTTGGTCCTCTGCTATACAGGGTGATTCACATCGATATTTACAAATCCGACAGATGGAGAGTGAACATCATCACAATGAAATTCCATCGAATACATATAGGGCAGTAAGCTGTTTGACTACGTGATTGAAGGGGACTGTATAGGGAATGATACAAACACAATACACCAAGGTTAAAGACGTTGCAGTTTCCATAGGAGAGATGCCATGACTATAGTATTACAAAAATGGTAGGTGACGTCATCACGGGCACATCTCATATTGGGTAGAAAATTAGCGACAGGACACGTTTCCTTATTAGAGTCGAGGGAGGCGCAACACGTATTAGTAACACTAGGGAACTCCAGCAGTTGAAGACAGACCGGTTTGGTCTTCCCGTGAAAGTTATAAATTTAGGCTGGGGTCTTAAATTTTGAACACTTGCTGTAATAGCATCCCCCTTATGTTACCTGCTGCGTAATAAATTATGGTGTATGGTGTTTGTTTCATTACCAAATAATCTCCTCGACATCACGTGAAGGAAGGGTTTACGGCCATATATGTAGAATTTCATAGAGGTGATGTCACCTTCCATCTGTCGAAGTTTGTAAACATTGATGTGAGTCACCCTGTATAATATTTCGGTGAATATTTTTTTGTGGATCTAGACACTCAAAACCCTTCAATAGAGGCCTAGCACAAAGGTTTGTTTTATAAACTTTCTACTTTCGGTAACTTTCATCTCTCTGTCAAATTTCCTTTCCTGTCGTTCTATAACAACTGCTGAAGACGGACATCATTCATTTTTTAAATCTATTTATAGGGGTGTTCCACAGGGATCTGTTCTATCCCTAGCTATTTTTTACTATTCCGTATTGACCTTCTCTATAATACTTCATCACTAATCCACTCCTATACATATGATTCTACCCTTCAGTACACCCTATTAATTATAGCTGGGAGGATAACTCTGGAGCAGATACCTTTGATTTTCCTTGAACTTCTTGTTAGGGAGGAGAAAACATGTAGTTTTCAATGCCTCGAACCTGTTTCTCCATTTTTATAGATATAATATTCCACCCAACTATGACGTTTCCGAAAGCACACAGCTCAAACCTTCATATGTTTTTCTTTCTCATAGTCTTTTTTTAGAAAGATCATATTATTAGTCTTTCTAGACATGCTACTAAGAGGTTGAGTATACTGAGGTTCCTTTGAAATTTCTTCATGGCACCCCTGTTGCTTCTTCGTTACAAGTGGATTCTTCGATTCTGTTATGGAGCATGATTTACAAATCTAGGTAGGTTTCACTCACACAACTCTCGTTGAAAAGGTGAAATCTTGGGATTTCGTTTTACCAACGGTTTCGCTTACTAATTCTCTTCAGTCTCTTTGCGCTCGTCTAATAGTGGTTTCGCATTCTATTCAATCGCATTTATAACTGACATCTCTTCTGAGCTCTCTAGTTGAACAAATTGTACATAGTCTCACCCTTCACTGTCCAGTTCTCTGATATCCAATTTAACTTCTCTGCTCAGGATTACATGTACTCTAATGGGAAAGTCTGAAACTTATTTCATTTGTCTATTTTCCAACTTCCTTTGAATTTCACACTTTCAAGCGCTGTATACCGGGGATGTTGGCTCTCAGTTTGGTCAGCCCTGAGAATTTCCCAACTCTGTTGGAATTGGTTAGGATTCTCTGGTATTTGCCCAAAGATTATATATATATATATATATATATATATATATATATATATATATATATATATATATATATATATATATATATATATATATATATATATATATATATCTTCTTTAGTTCCTAGGTAGGCATTTTCTGCCTGTCAGCCAGTTCAGACTCCCTTTCCAGTTTCTCTGATTGAAAAAAGGGGTTGCTCTTCCTCAGCTCATCCAAGTCAAAGAAGCCATATTTCACAAGCACCGCCTCCACTTCTTCTTTCCATCTCCTCCTCGGTCATTCTCTCGGTTTTCTTCCCTCTGATCTCCTCTCCCAAGGCCTCTTCGCCACCATTTGGTCATCTATTCTTTCCAAGTGACTCAGACACTTTAGTTGAGTCTTTTCTATCTTATTTATGATAGAGCATACCCACACCATTTCTCTAATTTGCTCGTATTTTACCCTATCTCTTCCATTCTTTCCTAACATTGTTCTGATGGGTCTTATTTCAGCAGTTTGTGTCCTGCTTCTTGACTTCGTGGTTGTCGTCCATAAATCTGCTCCATACATCAATATCGGTGTCTGAATAGTATGAAAAATGATTTTCCTTTACCTGTAAATTTAAATTCGCATCCTTTAGCAATCAACGTATAGAAAACCCTTACACATCTGTCATATTTGCGAATTCTCTCTGTGATGCCACTATCCACACCTCCTCCTCTCTCGAATACTCTTCCAAGATACTTAACAGATTCAACCTCTTCTATCCTTCTTCCATCGATCTGAATATTTTGTCCTTTCCCATCTCTCTCTCTCCTTATCCACAAGATCACGGTTTTGTCTTTATTCATTCAAAAATCAACCACTTCACATTAATTATTCCATTTATTAATCTCTATCCATGTTTCAGAGCGCAATATTGTCTGCATATTCAAAAATACCATGATCTGCTTCTCCTTCCTACTGATCTTTAAGTCTCTGAATAAACTTTTTAAGTAAGGAAAAAGCAAAAAAGACAACACACTACCTTGCTTCACCTTTGTTTTCACTTCAAATCATCTTTCATTTACGTGTCCAGTACGTTCTGTGCATGAACAGATCTCGTACAGACTCTTGACTGCTCTCAACATTGTACCTGATATTTCGTAATCTCTTTCCAAACACCTCCACAAATTATTTCTTGGTACAGAATCAAAAGCCTTCTGCAAATCTATTATAGCAACATTTATTCCGTGTTGTATTCCCAT
>SEYY01000436.1:5000-15000 GCA_009176605.1 Armadillidium nasatum | reverse complement strand
TTATAATATTATTATTATTTTGATTTTTAATTATTATTATTATTATTATTATTATTATTATTATTATTATTATTATTATTATTATTATTATTATTATTATTATTATTATGATATTATGAAGGACTGTTTTGGATGCCATCAATATTATCTTCATCGAGAAGGCGCTTCTCAGTGCTTTTTTTATATATAAAAAAGGTAAATGATTGTGTTCTTAAGTAACACCGAACGTTTTGCTTGAAAAAGAAGTGCATGCTGAACAAGACAAGCGTATTGGCAAGCCTGTGTAAGAAGAGTGCTCAGGGAGAAAGACTTTAAAGGGAAGAAGAAAAAAACATACTAATATTACTGACAGAGTTAAAAACCTTCCTTCGTGGTGAATATATATATATTATATATATATATATATATATATATATATATATATATATATATATATATATATATATATATATATATATATATATATATATATATATATATATATATATATATATATATATATATATATATATATATATATATATATATATATATATATATATATATATATATATATATATATATATATATATATATATATATATATATATATATATATATATATATATATATATATATATATATATATATATATATATATATATATATATATATATATATATATATATATATACTATATATATATATATATATATATATATATATATATATATATATATATATATATATATATTATATATATATATATATATATATATATATATTTATATATATATATATATATATATATATATATATATATATATATATATATATATATATTAATATATATATATATATATATATATATATATATATATATATATATATATATATATATATATGTGCTATATATATATATATATATATATATATATATATATATATATATATATATATATATATATATATATATATTATATATATATATTGTATACTTTATGTTGTGCTCATATTGAACGAAATCTTTATCATAAACAGGATGGCCAGAAACGAACATAACATCATTTTTTTATTATTATTTATTTACTTTTCATGATCTCACAATTTAGAAAAAACTATTACATTGTGCATTTTTTTTATTTTATAAAGTCTCTATAAAGTTTCAACGTTTCGGTTCTTATCACTGAACCATTATCAAGAGAATTTGAAAAGAAAATAATTGATCCTGTTTATGATATATATGTGTATATATATAATATATATATATATATATATATATATATATATATATATATATATATATATATATATATATATATATATATATATATATATATATATATATATATATATATATATATATATATATATATATATAATAATAATATAATAATAATAATAATAATAATAATAATAATAATAATAATAATAATAATAATAATAATAATAATAATAATAATAATAATAATAATAATAATAATAATAATAATAATAATAATAATAATAATAATAATAATAATAATGTTATAAATAATAATAATACTTTTTTCTCAGATAAGCTGCAAGTTTAATTGAAAATTTCTGCAACAACAAGAGAAGAATTAAAAAACGATTTCAACCTAAAATTTTGAGCATCAATCGTTACACGAAAAATGTCTCGTTTTAATATGTCTCGTATACCTATTCAATTAATAATAGCAATAATAACAATGATATTGCTTGCATGTTTTGGTTTCTGTTTACGTTATGTAGGTGCTACTCCGAAGAAAAAGGAAGATGACTGTGAATGTGGTCAAATGAACGTAAATGGTTGTTTGTGCTGCTACGGAGGAGCTGATTGTTCGAGTTGCTGCGGAGGAACTGGTAATTTCGGTGGCTGTGAAGGATGTTTTGTTGATTCGGTAGATTGTGGTGGATGTGCTGATTTTTCTTGTGAGTGCGGAGAAGTTTGTGGAGAAGTTTGCGGAGAAGTTTGTGGAGAAGTTGTTTGTGGAGAAGTTGGCGGAGCAGTTGCCGGAGAAGTTGGCGGAGCAGTTGCCGGAGAAGGAATCGGTTTGCTGTGTATTTGCTGCGCTCAGGGGTTGGGTAATTAATTCCTCCTTATAGTAAATGGGAATCCTTTTCAAGCCACTTTAACACGGCTTTCAGAACGGATGTATACCTGCTTAATAATTAATTTGAAGAATTTAGCATTATTCAATATACCCGGGTACAAGAACACCCCTCGCTTCGCACTGGTTATGTTCTGGAACTCGGTCGCTTCGTTCGCTCCGGGTTTGCCCTCCTAGTTATTCAAGTTTTTTAATAAAAGTTTTTTAATAAGAAATTTACCAATTTTTAAATATCAAAATGGTGTTGGTGAGACTTGGTGATGAATTATAATAACAGTGAATAATTGATTTATAATGGAAAATCTCTAATAAAAATGGAGATAATTTATTATTTTATTGGAAGAGTTTAAGCATTTAAATATTCAGATTCGTTTTGCTTGCATTGTAATTCCATATCAGATATATGGGAGAGTAGTAGAATAGTTTACAATCTTTCTTATAATAAAAATTGTAATAATAAATGGAAGATGCAGAAAATAAATTTTTATCCTAAGAATAAAAAAAAATATTTATGATTATAAAGCTTATTATTAGCAATAGGCACAAAATATTAGTAATAAACCGTTGAAAACCGTTGAAATATTCACCTAGAATATATTTAGAGAAAATTATTTAATAATATTATTAAAGCAATGTATTGTATTGAACAATTATGATAAAATTTTAAACCTAAGTGACCAATCTGAACAGTCAGATCAACAGGTAAAGTGTTGTGATAAAAAAAAGTCCTTAAATGTTCATTGTATACTTTATAAGTTACTTCATTTAATAGATGAAAACTAAGATATATTCAATTTTAAGAAGTTTTTTCACATGTGGAGAAAAACCTTAAATTAATTAAATTAATTAAATTAATTAAATAATTGGGATTTCATTAAGTAAAAAGGACATGAGTATTATATATAATTTTTTTATATAATTTTTGTTTTCTTTTATGTAATTAGTCTGAATCGTTATATAATTTTCAAATCTTATTTACCTTTATCATTGATTTTATAGAAGTGATGTAGCTAATAAATTTATTTAAAATATCTTTTAATTCTTCGATATTTTTCTAGTTAGAGTGTCCAAATCTACGAGATTTCGTATTTTATAAGTGTTTATTCCATCCATTAATTTCTGGAAAATTTTGAATGTTTTTCATTTATTATAGAGAGAAAAAAAGCTTATGAATTACTTACGAAAATTCAATCTATGAGATTTCGTATTCAATCAGTGTTTATCCCATTAATTTCTGAAGGATTTTGAATGATCTCCATTTATTAAAGAGAAAAAAGTTTATGAATTAATTACAAAAAATTAATTTGATTATAATCTCCACTAACATATTGCGTTTTAATATCACTTTTATTGAGAAATTTAGTTTGCTCATCATTCAAGAGATATACCTATCGTCTTGGAAGAAGTACACTAGCTACTTCATTCTCTCCTATACGCAGAATTGCAAAGATTGAGGGGGAATATTTTGTATTTATTTAATTAAATAAATCTGATAATTAAATTAATTAAATATGATCCGTAATCAGTAGAATAATTTTAATTTTTTTAAAGTTTTGATTTGTTTTCCATCTATTTATTATAGAGAAATAAAGGTTTTCTAATGCTGATAGAAAGACAATATATAAATTTTTATTTGTAATATTTTATTTCTTTTAAATTATGTTTTTTAAAAAAATATATTATTTAAATTTATAATATTAATTTATAAATTTTATTAGATATCTCTAATTTCTCACTCTTTTCCATCTTTCATTCTCCATCTCTTACAGAGGTACTCCTATCTCATTTCCTATCTCATTCCTCTCTCTTTTCTCTATACAATTTTATTTCCCTTTTCCATCTTTCTTTCTTTCTCCATCCCTTCCATAGGTACACCTCAATATATTTCTGTCTTTTCAAATATATTATTCATCCTAATTTCTTCATCTTCAATCGGCTCATCTCCAGGGCCGTTACTTATAATAACTTTACCATTAATATGCTCCTCTCCCAAAATATTTTCTTCCAAATAGTCATTTAGATTTCCTAACTTGTATCTTGAATAGTGTGCATAGATTTTGCATTTGTCGTATCACTCGAAGCTTGAAAATTTATATATCACCTTCATTAAGATGAATGTTTAATCAGAGATAAGATTTGAAGAATTGAGATGTTTCCAAATCTTCCTGTTAAGAAAACTTTAGTAGGTAAAGAAATGGGACGGTAGTTGGAGGGTTGATAGGGATCTCTCTCCTTCGGACAGGTTGAACGGGCTTGCATTTCCAGCAAGAAGGTAAGGTTGAAGTAGAAAGAAAGGCTAAATAGTTTACCATGGTAGAGTGCAAGCTCTTATTATTATTATTATTATTATTATTATTATTATTATTATTATTATTATTATTATTATTATTATTATTATTATTATTATTATTATTAATTCACTATTATAGTATTAAGGACTGTTTTTGGATGCCACCAATATTAACTTCATCGAGAATGCGCTTCTCAGGTCCCTTTTTATAAATATAAAAAAGGATTGTGTTCTTAAAGTAACACCGAACGTGATGCTTGGAAAAAGGAGTGCCTGCTGAATAAGACAAGCGTATTGGCAAGCCTGTGTAAGAAGAGCGCTCAGGGAGAAAGACTTTAAAG
This sequence comes from Armadillidium nasatum, assembly GCA_009176605.1. Lineage (NCBI taxonomy): Eukaryota > Metazoa > Arthropoda > Malacostraca > Isopoda > Armadillidiidae > Armadillidium > Armadillidium nasatum. The sequence continues at coordinate 10,276 of SEYY01000436.1, read as the reverse complement.
AGAAGAAGAAACAACATACTAATATTACTAACAAAGTTAAAAACCTTAAGGAATTCCTTCGTCGTGAATAAAGGTATATATATATATATATATATATATATATATATATATATATATATATATATATATATATATATATATATATATATATATATATATATATATATATATATATATATATATATATATATATATATATATATATATATATATATATATATATATATATATATATATATATATATATATATATGATTTTATGTATACGTTTCATTTTATTTTATTAAGAAAAAAAGTTGTATTTTCATATTTTCTTGAGGGGAATTATATATTTGTAAATGAGTTCATATATAAATATATAATATATATATATATATATATATATATATATATATATATATATATATATATATATATATATATATATATATATATATATATATATATATATATATATATATATATATATATATTATATATATATATATATATATATATATATATATATATATATATATATATATATATATATATATATATATATATATATATATATATATATATATATATATATATATAGTGCTCCTATTGAACGAAATCTTTATCATAAACAGGATGGCCAGAAACGAACGTAACATCAATTATTTATTTACTTTTAATGATCTCACAATTTTGAAAAAATTATTACATTGTGCATTTTTTTATTTTATAGAAAGTTTCAACGTTTCGGTTCTTATCACTGAACCATTATCAAGAGAACTGAAAAAGAAATTAATTGATCCTATTTATGATATATATATATATATATATATATATATATATATATATATATATATATATATATATATATATATATATATATATATATATATATATATATATATATATATATATATATATATATATATTATTTCAATAATAATAATTATTATAATATAATAATAATAATAATAATAATAATAATAATAATAATAATAATAATAATAATAATAATAATAATAATAATAATAATAATAATAATAATAATAATAATAATAATAATAATAATAATAATAATAATAATAATGTTTTAAATAATAATAATACTTTTTCCTCAGATGAGCTGCAAGTCAAATCAAAAATTTCTGCAACAACAAGAGAAGAATTGAAAAACGATTTCAACCTAAAATTTTGAGTATCAATCGTTACACGAAAACAGTTTTTAGAAAATGTCTCATGTACCTGTTGAAATAATAATAATAATAACAATAATAATAATAATGACATTGCTTGTATGCTTTGGCATCTGTTTACGTTATATATATGATACTCCGAAGAAAGAGGAAAATGTTTGTTTGTGTTGCTTTGGAGGAGCTGATTGTTCGTGTTGCTACGGAAGAGGACCTGATTGTTCGTGTTGCTCAGGAGGAGGAGCTGATTGTTCGTGTTGCTCCGGAGAAGGAACTGATTGTTCGTGTTGCTCCGGAGATGGAGCTGATTGTTCGAATTGCTGCGAAGGAGGAACTGATAATTTAGGTGGCTGTGAAGGATGTTTTGTTGATTCGGTAGACTGCGGTGGATGTGCTGATTTTTCCGGTGCTGATTTTTCTTGTGAGTGTGGAGACGTTTGCGGAGAAGTTTGTGGAGAAGTTTGCGGAGAAGTTTGCGGACAAGTGATCGGTTCGCTGTGCACTTGCTGCTGCGTTTAGTAATTCCTTATACTAAATGGAATACTATTCAAGCCATTTATTCACGGCTTTCAGAACGGATGTATACCTGCTTAATAATTAATTTGAAGAATTTAGCAATAATCAATATACCCGGGTACAAGAACACCCCTCGCTTCTCACTGGTTATGTGCTGAAACTCGCTCGCTTCGTTCGCTCCCGGTTTGCCCTACTAGTTATTCAAGTTTTTTTTTAATAAGAAACGTACTAATATTTTAAATATCAAAATATTGTTGGTGAGACTTGGTGATGAATTATAATAACAGTGAATAATTGATTTATAATGGAAAATCTCTAATAAAAATGGAGATAACTTATTATTTTATTGAAAGAGTTTAAGCATTTTAAATATTCAAATTCGTTTTGTTTGCATTGTAATTCCAGATCAGATATATGGGAGAGAAGTCGAATATTTTGCAATCTTTCTTATAATAAAACTTGCAATAATAAATGAAAGATGGAAAAAATAAATTTTTATCCCAGGAATAAAAAAAAATAATTATGATTATAAAGCTTATTATTAGCAATATGCACAAAATATTGGTAATAAACCATTGAAATATTCACCTAGGATATATTTTAAAAAATTATTTAGATGGAGAAAATAAATTTTTATCCTAAGAATAAAAAAAATAATTATGATTATAAAGCTTATTATAAGAAATATGCACAAAATATTGGTAAAAAACCATTGAAATATTCACCTAGAATATATTTAGGGAAAATTATTTAATAATATTATTAAAACAATGTATTGTATTGAACAATTATGATAAAATTTTAAATCTAAATGACCAATTTGAACAGTCATATCAACAGGTAAAGTGTTGTGATAAAAAAAAGTCCTTAAATGTTCATTGTATACTTTATAAGTTACTTCATTTAATAGATGAAAACTAAGATATGTTCAATTTTAAGAAGTTTTTTCACATGTGGAGAAAAACCTTAAATTAATTAAATTAATTAAATTAATTAAATAATTGGGATTTCATTAAGTAAAAAGGACATGAGTATTATATATAATTTTATTATAATAAAATTTTTGTTTCTTTTATGTAATTAGTCTGAATCGTTATAATTTTCAAATCTTATTTACCTTTATCATTGTTTTTAGAAAAATTATGTAGCTAATAAATTTATTTAAAATATCTTTTAATTCTAGTTAGAGTGTTTTAATTCTTCGATATTATTCTAGTTAGAGTGTCCAAATCTATGACATTTCTTATTTTATAAGTGTTTATGCTATCCATTAATTTCTGGAAAATTTTGAATGTTTTCCATTTACTATAGAGAGAAAAAAAAGCTTATGAATTACTCACGAAAAATCAATCCATGAGATTTCGTATTCTATCAGTGTTTATCCCATTAATTTCTGAAAGATTTTGAATGTTCTCCATTTATTATAGAGAAAAAAAGTTTAGGAATTAATTACAAAAAATGAATTAGATGATAATCTCAACCAACATATTCTCTGGTGGGTAAAGGCCAGTGGCCTGTTCAAATTAAAGGTCGACGTGATCTGATACCCGACGTTTAAAGGTGTGTAAGTCATAGGAAGTTGGGAAAATAGATAAAGAATGTTCTAGACTTTACCAGTACAGTACATATAAGATTGAGCATAGCGGTTAAGTCTGGGGTCAGAGAGTTGGATAGAGAAAGGATGAGACTGTGTAGAAAGACGAGTCGTACAAGACCTTCTTAATGGAGGAGGTATACGACGAGAGAGTTCAGAAGAGCAGTGTCCATTGTAATAGCGATAGTATAGAGAGAGTGACGCAATTATTCGATTGGCAGAAAGAGACTGGAGAGAATTAGTGAGATCAGGAGAGTTGATAAGACGAAAAGCCTTAGATTCCACCTTCTCAAGGATAGCTGTATGAGTGGAACCACCCCAGATGTGCGACGCATTCTCCATACAGGGGCGAACAACACCCCTATAGAGAGCAAGCAACTGGGATGAAGTGAAGAAATACTGAAGGTGCCTCAGAACACCTAACCTCTTAGAAGCTTGTTTAGAAAGAGAGGTAATGTGTTATTTCCAAGAAAGATCACGAGAAAAAGAAACACCAAGAATATTAGGGAGAGATGAAGGTCTGAGTTGAATGTTTTCGAAGAAGATTGTGTATGTATATATATATATATATATATATATATATATATATATATATATATATATATTATATATATATATATATATATATATATATATATATATATATATATATGGGTTCCAATATTTTAACTCTTGACTTCTTAAAACTTTCTGTGACTTGTTTTAATTAGCATCTAAAAGATGGAAGACTAGATATGTCTTTCGAAAGCTTAGTGTTTTATTATCATTTTATGTGGTTTTATGTAAATTTTTTGGTTTTATTTTGTTTGAGAAATAAAAAAGTTGCAATTTCATATTTTCTTGGGGAATTAGCATTTGTAAATGAGTACATTGTTATTGTGATCATATATATATATATATATATATATATATATATATATATATATATATATATATATATATATATATATATATATATATATATATATATATATATATATATATATATATATATATATATATATATATATATATATATATATATATATATATATATATATATATATATATTATATATATATATATATATATATATATATATATATATATATATATATATATATATATATATATATATATATATATATATATATATATATATATATATATATATTTCCAAAAATAATAAAAATAGTAATAATAAATAATTTTAATATAATAATAATAATAATAATAATAATAATAATAATAATAATAATAATAATAATAATAATAATAATAATAATAATAATAATAATAATAATAATAATAATAATAATAATAATATATAATAATAATAATAATAATAATAATAATAATAATAATAATAATAATAATAATAATAATAATACTAAAATAATAAAGATATGAAAAAGGTATACTATTTCTACGACTACTGCTTAAAATAATAGCAATAATAATAACTATAATAAGAACTCTAAAGATGATAATAATATTTAAAAATAATAATTTTCAAAACAATCTTGAAAAATAATAAAAATAATAATAAAAATCACAATAAATATATTTAAAAATGTGAATAAAAATTAAAATAATATTAATAATATTATTCTTAACAATAATAACAATAATAGTAATAGCAATAATAACGATAATAATAATAATAATAATAATAATAATAATAATAATAATAATAATAATAATAATAATAATAATAATAATAATAATAATAATAATAATAATAATAATAATAATAATAATAATAATAATAATAATAATAATAATAATAAATAATAATAATAATAATAATAATAATAATAATAATAATAATAATAATAATAATAATAATAATAATAATAATAATAATAATAATAATAATATTTTTTCCTCAGATGAGTTACAAGTCCAATGAAGAATTTTTCTGCAACAAGAATATTTCAACTTAAAATTTTGAGCATCAATCAATCCACGAAAATAGCTTCTGGAAAATGCCTCTTAACTAAAGCAAAGGAGACCAT
>SEYY01000435.1:344180-351171 GCA_009176605.1 Armadillidium nasatum | reverse complement strand
ATATATATTAATATATATAGCAGCGTAACCTAATCTGACTGTAACTAACCTAACCTATCCAGACTAAAAATAACACTATAAAACACCTTTTTTTTTTTTTTTACTTTATGGCTCCTATATAGAAGTTTCGATGCAATGCTAAAATCTCAATCTCTTAGTAAAAATGCCATTGATATTTTAAGTGTTACAACCCCAAAAGATATATAGGTCTAATAACTGTATGATAATTGTAATTGTCTCTGTTAAAATATTAACTGAATTCTAAATTTGCTTATTGAAGCAATTTATAACTGAGAGAGTCGAGCGACTTTTCTGTTCAGTTGTTTGACAAAATATTATACGAAAAGGGAAATATTCCCATGCAGTTGGTGGAAGTTTCTAAAATTGTTAACTTATGAATAAAATAATAAATTTCCATAGGGGAAATTGAGATTTAAAAAAAAAAAAAAAAAAAAAAAAAAGTTCATTAGGACTTAATGATATAATTTTCTCTCGTTACTAAATTATAATATATATATATATATATATATATATATATATATATATATATATATAATATATATATATATATATATATATATATATATATATATATATATATATATTTTTATTTACAATAAAAATTGATTTTTAATTAATAAATAATGAATTTTGGTAAGAGCTTAGCGACATGGTGCTTCAATTCTTGCATAACATTTCGTGTATTCGATTTGAGTTTTACTTTTTTATTTATTATGCTACCTTTTGAATATCAAACTTTTGTTATTTAAGTATTTTTTTTAAAATTATTCTTAATTTAGTTGTTTATTTGTAACAATTATGCAGAACTCTGTGCAATAGATAAATTTTTACTGTATCCAGAAGGTGTATAACACATAGGAAAACATAGGAAAATAGAGACAGTTAGAAGCCACAAGGGCCTATCGAGACTGTCCCATCCACAAAGGGACAAACATTATTCATTCGAAACACTTTGGGCTTTAGCAACATTTGTAATTCAAAGAAACAGATATTTCAGACTAAAAGAGGTCCTGATAACTTTATTATATATTACCGACGATAATACTGTTAAATCTTTGACAGCATTTCTTAACAATCAAAACAAGTTACAGTTAGTTATCATACGATAAATTTGACAAATATATATATTAAGAAAATAATTCCTGATAACTTACAAAAGTTTGAACTTAAATTACAGAAACATTTTATTTAAAAGTGAACTTATCCATCTTCGAAGTTACAAATTTGTTGATAATTAATGACCTATAAACTGGGCTAAAAGAAATATACAAGCAAAGGGAACTTATTCTTACCATTCTTATAGTAATACAAGTTCTGTAAACATTCGTTCACTTCTTTAAAACAGATTCATTTTCATGGAGGAGGTGACAACAAATTTTAAGATTGTTCGAGTACTTTAAATCTCATTTCTAATGAAAAGGAAACATAAATTAAGAATAAAAGACATATTTAATGATTTGGTCATTGAAAAGTTAAAAATAAAAAAAAAGGAATTACATTAATGTATAATTAAGAAACAAAAGTGTTCTTACAAATTAAAAACAAGTAGGGGTCTAGTTCATATATATATATATTTATATATATATATTATATTATATATATATATATATATATATATAATATATATATATATAATATATATATAAATATATGTATATATATATATATATATATATATATATAATATATATATAATATATATATATATATATATATATATATAATAAAATAATTATATATATATATATATATATATATAATATATATTATATATAATATATATATATATATATATATATATATATATATATATATATATATATATATTATATATATATATATATATATATATATATATATATATATATATATATAGACATCACATTAATTAAAAAAAAATTTTTTTTTTAAAAGCACACCTTACCTATTACTAGAAAAGGCCTCAGCCCGTGAGCGGTGGTGGTAAAAAAAAAAAAAAAAAAAAAAAAAAAAAAAAAAAAAAAAAAACCTGAGACCAAGATACACCCTTTATATTTTTCTATTTATTTTACAGGTTTCTGGAGGTCACATAAACCCGGCCGTAAGCATCGGTTTCGCGATAACTCGTAAAGTGTCCCCCCTTCGGGCTACAATGTTTGTGTTGGCTCAGCTTGGAGGAGGTATAGCGGGAGCAGCTTTACTTTATGGGTAAGTTTTATTTATATTGTATTTACGCTAGGAACTTCAAAACCTGATGAATTATATATATATATATATATATATATTATATATATATATATATATATATATATATATATATTATATATATATATATATATATATATATATATATATATATATATATATATATATAATATATAATATATATACCTTGTGAGATATTACCGAGGTCAAATAATCAAATATATGTTGTTTGTAAGAACAAAAAAATGAAAGTTTATAGATGAAGATGGTAAGGTCATATGTGCCAGGTCATGTGAACTGATTATTGGCACTCGAAATTTAACAAAGAAATAGATTTCTGTGTTTAAAAAAAAAAAAATTCAATAAATTTATTAAGCAAGGCACTAAAAGTATTGGAATGAGCTTTTGTTGTCTGTTAACGGCCTGCAATGCAATTGAGCGTGGGAACTCCGCGTCAAGGCTTTACATCTTCTAATAGACTGAGGCGGTTTATATGGAGGACTCTTAAATCGTGCGAATCAAAATCGATTTTAATTAATGATTTTTCAGTTATATTATACATTACGGTATTATTTACCCTCTTTTACCCCTATATCTCAGTTGTGTAACAACAAAAGCAATATATTATATATATATATATATATATATATTATATATATATATATATATATATATATATATATATATATATATATATATATATATATATATATATATATATATATATATATATATATATATATATAATATATATCCGGTATCTCATTTCTCAGCATGTGATTACATATGTTCGAGAGCATGGGTATTATTATTATTATTATTATTATTATTATTATTATTATTATTATTATTATTATTATTATTATTATTATTATTATTATTATTATTATATTATTATTATTATTATTATTGCTTTAGCATTAGACAGTTCGAATGACTTCTTCCTTTATTTCATGAAGCCTATGTTTATAGTACTACAATGAACCTTCAAACTATCGCCATTTAGTTCTCACTTTTATTCCATCAAATCTTTGAAACTATTTACCTATCATTTTATGGATGATCTGACAAATTTTGACCACTTATTTACCTGTACAAACTATTATTTATGTCATTTCCTAAAAAAAAAAAAAATAATAATAAAAAAATTTGCATTAAAAGGAAAAAAATTGAAAGGTTTTGTTATTTAAGCAAAAAAAAAAAACGGTTTATTTTTATTTCAATGTTTTTCTTTATTTATTTATTTTTTACCGAGTAAACATTGTGCACGAAAATATATTTACGGAGGCTTCTTCCATCCGTTGCCCCCGACCCATGAATGGTGGGTTAATAAAATTAATACCTATCCTTTTTTTATCTTAAAAAAGAAAAGAAAAGAGCAACATGTATTTTAATTTTAATTTGATAAATATAAAATTAGAAGACGTCATAACTTTTCTCAGCGATTTCTCGAGGTTTTATATTATTATTATATTATTATTTATTATTATTATTATTATTATTTATTATTTAGAGATTTTTCGTTTTCTAAAAATCATTTCAAAAGTTTCTTATAGAAGTTACATGAAATTTGTGTGGTTTCTTAAGGTATATATATATATATATATATATATATATATATATATATAATATATATATATATATATATATATATATATATATATATATATATATATATATATATATATATATATATATATATATATATATATATATATATATATATACTGTATAGAGGTAAACCTGATCTAAGACTGGAATTTTTAATTGAATTGAAATTTAAAGCTAAAATTCTTTTGATAATTTGTCACTAAAGAAAGAGAAAACTGGAAACAAAAACCAAATTATAACTAAAAAATCGCCAAACGTCACAAAGCTTTGGGCTTCATTTATAAAGCTTTGGTATTTTCCTCAATATAAGAAAGAAAAAAAATCAAACCATTCACTCACTAATCTTTCATAACATAAATGGAATCAAATTTCATTTTATTGCCATCTACGTTACATTTACACTACGCTTTCAAGTCTTCATGAAACCCCCCACTTCCCCCTGGGACCCAACCTCTCCATCGTCAGTTTTGGTATCAAATTTTTCTCTTAATCTTATGAACATTCCTACGTGTCGGTGATTTTCCCCAAATCACATACACATTTATATATATATATATATATATATATATATATATATATATATATATATATATATATATATATATATATATATATATATATATATATATATATATATATATATATATCCGGTGCTCAAAGGCTGGAGACCCACCAAATTCCACCGGAGTTTGAAAAAATTTATCCTGGTCGATGGATTCTTACATGTCCAGGTAAACGGCGTTTGAAAGTATGCAAGTCAAAGGAAGTTGGGAAAACAGATAAAGGTAGTGTGTTCCAGACTTTACCAGTAGAATATATGTAAGAATGAGCATATCGGTTAAGTCTGGGGTCGGAGAGTTGGACAGAGAAACGATGAGACTGTGTAGAAAGGCGTGTCACACGAGGTCTCAGTGGAGGAGGTATGCGACGAGAGAGTTCAGAAGAGCAGTGTCCGTTGTAATAGCGATAGTATAGAGAGAGTGACGCAACAATTCGACTGGCAGAAAGAGATTGGAGAGAGTAAGAGCAAGAGAGTTGATGCTACCAACAACCTTAGACTGCATCTTCTCAAGGAGAGATTGTATGAGTAGAACCACCCCGGATGTGTGAGGCATACTCAATACAGGGGGAAAAACAGGCAACTGGGGAGGCGTGAAGAAAGTATGAAGGTGCCTCAGAACACCCAACCTCTTAGAAGCTTGTTTAGAAAGAGAAGAAATGTGATCTTTCCAAGAAAGATCACGAGAAAAAGATACACCGAGAATATTAAAAGCAGATGAAGGTTTGAGTTGTGTGTTTTCGAAGAAGATATCATAGATGTGTAGAAGATTGTGTCGAGTGGAGAGATGGAGGAACTGTGTTTTTGAGGCATTGAAAACGACCATGTTTTCTCTGCCCCAATTTGAAATACGAGAAACATCAGAGGTTAGTTTCTCCAAGGCTACCCTTCTCTAGTCTATTAACTGTTTGTTGGGAGGGACGTCTTTCAAATTGAAAGGAGTAATGAAGGATGGAGTCATCAGCATAGGAGTGGATAGGAGATGAAGTAATAGAGAGAAGGTCATTAATGAAAAGCAGAAAAAGTGTTGGAGATAAGACAGAACCCTGAGGGACACCACTATTAATAGATTTAAAGATGAACGGTGGCCGTCTACAACAACTGCTATAGAACGACCGGAAATGAAGTTAGAGAAATCACAGAGAGAAGAATAGATACCGAATGAGGGAAGTTTAGAAATCAAAGCTTTGTACGAGACTATCGAAGGCTTTCGATATGTCCAGCGCGACATATCAAAATGCCGAAGAGCGAAGGACCAAGAGTTAGAGAGAAGGGAAAGAAGATAACTACTAGAGCGATTCTTACGAAAGCCATACTGGCGATCAGAGATAAGATTTGAAGAATTGAAATGTTTCCATATCTTCCTGTTAAGGATAGATTCGAAAACTTTAAAAAGAACGGAGGTTAAATAAATGGGACGGTAGTTGGAGGATTGAGAGGGTTCCTCCTCTGAACGAGCGCATATATATATATATATATATATATATATATAATATATATATATATATATATATATATATATATATATATATATATATATATATATATATATATATATATATATATATATACTCAATACAGGGGGAAAAACAGGCATATATATACGTGTGTGTGTACGTGCATCGTTTTTTTTTCATTTTGTTTTAATACTATAAATTGAAAAGTAATACAGAAGAGTTTATTTAAGAAGACAAATTCAAACTTGTAAATCTCTTTCGTCTTCCCCGACAAGGATAGAAATAGGAAGACTGGGAGGGGAGGGGAGGAAAAGGGAGGTTAGGGGGTAAGTCCTGGAGCCCTTTGATAGCCGAGGGTCCAGTCGAGGACGACCTTTTTTTTTCCTCCCGATAAGAAGCAGGTGTTCGGAATCCGATTGTGTGGTACCCTGATGAAGAATTTAAAAGAAAATGAGAGGGAGAAAGGGGGGAGTCAGTTAGTTAGTTAGTTAGTTAGTTTGTTTGTTTGTTTGTTTGTTTGTTAGTTACTTTCGTAATTTTCTTATTTCATAATAATCTCAGTTAAAATCCTATTTTTCTGTTTTTCTATATAAAATAAGGAATGCTTGCTTTTCTTTCAAATCATTATATATATATATATATATATATATATATATATATATATATATATATATATAATATATATATATATATATATATATATATATATATATATATATATATATATATATATATATATATATATAATAATGTAAAAGAGTATATTTATTTCTGTTGGAGGTAACAGAAGGTGTCTTGTGCCCAGGTGATTCCTCAACAGAAAAGAAGAACATCTGGCGTTGTCGCCCGCTTGCCCTCTTTTCTTCTTTCAGTTCCCCATACCCATAGGTTTGTAAATGCATATATAGACACTTACATACACGCATGTATATATATATATATATATATATATATATATATATATATATATATATATATATATATATATATATATATATATATATATATATATATATATATATATATATATATATATATATATATTATTATTATTATATTATTTATTATATTATTTTATTATTATTATTATTATTATTATTATTATTATTATTATTATTATTATTATTAATTTTATTTATTTATATATTTATTTTTATTA
>SEYY01000435.1:316680-339180 GCA_009176605.1 Armadillidium nasatum | reverse complement strand
GAGATTGGCTGGATTTCTTTTTTATTTCTGTCCTTTCCTTGAAAAGGGCTTGGCCCGTGAGTGGTGGTAATCTGTAAAAATAAAAAAGAATAATAATGAGTGAAGACAAGTCTGCTTATTAAGAGTGAAGAAAAGTTCTCTTATAAAAAGAGGGGAATAAAAGTCGTTCTGAACGGGATAAACCATAATAGTTTTTTATTTTTTTTTATTATTTTTTTTTTTCTTGAAGCTGAGAGATTCTTTCTTATTTTGATTTGTGGAAATACAGTGTGACGCTTCTTCTGGAGAGGACATTTTCTTGTTTTTAAAATTACGGTAATTTAGTTTTGACTTAAAAGTTTCCCTGTTAAAAATTTAAAAAACTATTTGAAATTAGTTGCCGCGGTTTTAATTTGCAAATGTGCTCTAGTTCTTTCCTCATATTGAATATTCGTCAGAAAAAGAAAAATGAGCGCTTTAATATATTTAAATGTTACTCTTTAATAATAATAATAATTCTTCCTCTGGTTCAGAGACCATCTTTTATAGACTTAGAAATGAAAAACCTTCTCATTCACTTCCTTCTTCGGGTTGGATAAGGACAAAACCTTCGAATTGGAAACGCATTCTTTTGCCTTTGAGATAAACATTTTCTATATTATGGATTCTTTTAAGGTTATCTTATTAGAAATTAAACCCAAAAAGGGACCTCAAAAACTTTCTTTACCTGTTCCATTGTTTGATGGTGTGTGTGTGTGTGTGTGTGTGTGGCCATTCACGCGTGTATGTAAAGAATAAAATGCATTAAACATTTTGTATTTTGAAACGAAAGAATTCTCTGTCCAATCCTTAATACAGACAGCAAGACTTGAAATGTCTCAAACCTTTTCCGTTTGGACAGATCAACATCAGCGGTCTTTTTTCTCTCTCTCTCTTAAGATCTTTGTATTCAAAAATTTTCTTATAATTTTAAAGATAAATATTTCAATCGTAGAAAGCATACTATTATTATTATTATTATTATTATTATTATTATTATTATTAGTAGTAGTAGTAGTAGTAGTACGATGTAAATAGTAGACGAACAGTATGTGATGCGTGAAAAGAAAGTTTCTTCTTTGTATAGTATAGTTAAAGACATCCTCAAGCCCCATTATTGGCTTTAAAAAGAAGAGGTTCAAAGGGTCTCGAACATGGGGTCGTATTTCGTCAGCCTTTCTTTGTTTCATCTGTCCTGAAGAACTGTAGAGGCGGAATTTGTGAATTTGACACCTTTGGGGAGAACATGTCCCTCAAAAGAGAGACACATGAGCGTACACCATTTGTATATCTTGTTTGAATGGGTAGAAAGATTTTTGAATCTCATTGTGACTTTAAAACTAAACTCGGATTTACTACTCTAAACCTTTGTTGATTTGCATTTTTTTTAACCTTAAAAGGTAAAAAAGGTTTTCAATGCAATTTTTTGTTCTTTCTATTTTATAAAGACGAAAAATTAGAAGAAGTTTTAACTTTAACAACTATTTTGTCAATCATTTAAAATAGGTTTCCTCTTTTTAATTAGTTTATCCCTTAAAAAAAAGGTTATTTTTAAAGACAATTTATTTTAATTACTTTTTTTTATTTTGTTTTCCTTACCATATAAGTTTCAAATTTGTGTTATATATATATATATATATATATATATATATATATTATATATATATATATATATATATATATATATATATATATATATATATATATATATATATATATATATATATATATATATATATATATATATATATATATATATATATATATATATATATATATATATATATATATATAATATATATATATATATATATATATATATATATATATATATATATATATATATATATATATATATATATATATATATATATATATATATATATATATATATATATATATATATATATATATATTTATATTATATATATATATATATATATATATATATATATATTATATATATATTTCTATATTTTTTATATCGATATTTTTATGTCGATATTTTATTTTTATATATTTATACCTAACGATTCAAGATATAAGTATAATTTGTTCTTTTCAGTTCAGATACCTAAATTTATTTATGTTATAACTCTAAGTAGATTAAATATTATTATTATAGGTTAAATTACGGCATCTTCGGTAGTTCAGGTTATGATAAATCGAATTAGGTTCTCTAGAAAGTAAGTAATAATATTGTGTATATGTCTAGTGTAATTGTACTTGGCAACTTCTTGTTTACGTTAGGCTTCTCCGATATTTTCGAATACGATATTACAATCGAAAGTAGAACAATCTAACCTTTATATATATATATATAATAAATAATATACATATATATATAATATATATATATATATATATATATATATATATATATATATATATATATATATATATATATATATATATATACTAAGACCGACCGCGGAATTTGCCTTTTTGCCTAAAATTTGTAAAGAGGTGAAAATCATTGAAATTTTTTGGTTAAGAAAATTAAGATTATAATTTTAAATTGAGAATTTATTTAATTCATGAGGAAGGAGTAGAATAGTCAGCATTCACTTAAATTAATGATTATATGCATTTTCTCCGAAAAAAAAAAAAAAAAAAATTTTTTTTATTTTTTTTTAATTTTTATAATAAAAATTTTAAAAAAGTACAAAAATATTTGAATTTGTTTTCCGATTGACAAAAATGATTCAACAAGTTTACTTAGGTAAGACCCCTAAGGTAAAGTTTGAAAAAATGTAAGATATAACCTGTATTTATACATGTCAATGCTATTTTATTGCTATGTATCAAACTTGTATAATTTAGCTACATTATTTCAAAATTGTTATTTTGTTTATACTTTCAGTCAATATGGCTAAAAGATCAGCTTCAGCAGTATGGGAGTACTTTATAATATATATATATATATATATATATATATATATATATATATATATATATATATATATATATATATATATATATATATATATATATATATATATATATATATATATATATATATATATATATATATATCCGAAGAGGGGAATTGATGGATCATCAATTAATTTTTTAAATTCATTAGTTTACTTGCTTTAGCCTTTAGGCCATCAGTACACAAACGATTTTCGTGTATGAGACTCCTCCCACTCTGGTTCGGATTTTCGTAAATTACAAAAAGAAAAAATCGAAACTTATTAATTTCATGAGCGTGTTGCGGTCTCCAAACCTCTTTTAAGCGACGCAAATGAAAAAAAAAATAGTTAAGAGTGGTGCAACACTCCTAAGGGTTTGACTGCTGACCAATGGAAGACAGTCTTTTGGTCAAATGTGTCGACCTACACACGGTTACCAACCTCCAACCGAGTTTAAGTGTGGAGAACACCATCCTAGCTCTATGATCAGGACTGTCTTATGCTACGAGTGAAACATGGAGGAGGTCCCATTATGGTCTTGGGTGTCCATATCATGGTAATTCTGCAGGCTATATTATCACCATGTCCAATAATGTAACTGTAAGGGTCTATGAGACCATGTACGCATCTTAAGAAACCAGATTCATCCTATGGTACAGACCTTGTTTACTGGAAGTGCCATTATTTATCAAGATGATAGAGCCCCAGTTCAAACAGTTCACGTTGTCTAGTCTTGGTTTGATGAGCATGTATGTGATGTATCTAGTCTTCTTTGGCCCCCAAATCGTTAGACCATAATATCATGAACACCCTATTGTATTATTATTTAAGAACCGACTTCGTAATCTCTCTACCACCAGCTTTCTTTTAAAAAAAAATGGTCTAGTTTTGCATGAAGAATGGTATAACACACTATTATGTACTATCGAGGAGTTATATTTGTTCATTCCCACCTGAAGAATTCAATCAATTATAAATACGAAAGGTGTTCTTATATCCTATTAAGAATGAATTCATGGATTTACCAGGAATTCCACATTTTTCCCAACTAAATATCTGTATTAAAACTTTCATTCCTCAATATCTTAGGAATTAAAATTGGAATTTAGGACTTTAAAATCACCGATAGGATTGAAAACTTCTTTTTATTTACATTTTTAAAAATGTATTTAAATTGAAAAACCTTTTAAAAGACCGCGAATAAATAACGCTTTTCGGCATTGAAGCTTCAATGAAATTAATGATGGACGATTTTGTTAATTGAGATATAATCTGGATTCTGACGGTCGACAAAATCCATCAAACTTTTATTTACTAGGGAAATAGGTATATTTAATTTTGAAGACTACTACTTTTGACTGAAATACGCTTTATATAGGGAGGTGGAGGCAGAAGGGGTAACCTGCTGGAAGGAGGGAGGGAGAGGACTCCGAACCCCGTTCTGCCATGCATTTTACACTTTCAAATTCGCTTATAATCAGGTATTCATTTAGTTTAAAACACTCCCGAACTTCTTTTCAAACAAATGTATAATAAAACGAAAAACATTGAAGATTATCCAGACCCACCGACCCCACCCCAATCCCCAGCCCCATTTCTCCCATTCACTCCCTTTAATGAGATGCGTAATAAATATGGAAATTATTCGTATTTGTGACATCTCTTGCAATTTAAAGAACTATTATTGATGCTTTTTATTTACTTTTTTATTAATTAAAAAATGTGTTTCCATAGTAATTTCTTCATAACTTCATTTACTAACGAACTAATCTAAAAAAAAAGTAATTGAAAAAAGAAAATATTCTATTTAGTAGTTAGGAAGAGGTCCGATTATTTAGTGTTTGAAATTGTAAATTTAATTGTACTGGGAAAAGGCGTTTTGAATTTGGTTGCTTTTGTTTCCTCAATTTCACAAACGAAATTTAATTATTTATTTCTTTATTTTATTTATTCGTTTATTTGCTTAGTTTTTTTTCAGTTATTTTTAAAATATTTTTGAATGAAAAAAATTTGTTCTTTGTCGTGGCGAAGTTATAATTGTTTCCTTTATCAGATGGAACTTTTAGGCCTTTTCGCCTTTTTTAAACTTCACAAAACCGTCGGATTGAAAAGTGGGCGGAGCTAAAATAAATTGATTCTATTCACAAGTAAGATGAATGTGGGTGGGAGAGGGATTGCTATACAAACGGTTATGTACGAGGGGCACCGGTTCTTTTATTATTCTTAAGGGTAGGAATCTTTTTTTTTTTTTTTTTTTTTCTTTAAAGAGAAAATACCTTTGAATCTTATATCAAAGAGTTTTGAAAATATACGTTGAAGCTCTTGAGGACTTCAAACTCTTGCTTTGATACTCTAAGGAAGACATTTAAAAAAAAAAATATTAGTCATTATTATTATTATTATTATTATTATTATTATTATTATCATTATCATTATTATTATTATTATTATTATTATTATTATTATTATTATTATTATTATTATTATTATATGTTCCTAAGTCCTTCTTTTGACCTTGAAAACGACACAATAAGTAAGTTAATTTTGTCTTCCTTTCGAAATGAAAGATAAAACCTTATTGTATAAATAGAAATCTTAGATCTGAGAAGTAATTAAACAGTCTCTCTCTCTCTCTCTCTCTCTCTCTCTCTCTCTCTCTCTCTCTCTCTCTCTCTCTCTCTCTCTCTCTCTCTCTCTCTCTCTCTCTCTCTCTCTCTCTCTCTCTCTCTCTCTCATATTTATTTATTCATATTTTATATTTATATATATATATAATATATATATATAATATATATATATATATATATATATATATATATATATATATATATATATATATATATATATATATATATATATATATATATAGAGAGAGAGAGAGAGAGAGAGAGAGTTGCAAAATAAATGTTTTTTTTTATTATGAATAAAGCGTTTCCTTGTTTTTTACATTTTACAAATTTGTTACTATATTAAAATTTTTATAATTTTCATTTATCTTCTGAGCTTTAAAAATACGTATGAACAAACATCCTTTTATGTTGTTATTTGCTCACATCAGAGACTGATAAATAATTTTGTGCTATTAATTAATTTCCAATGTATCTTAATTTTAATTACGAAAATAACATATTTTTTCACCTTTTATTCTATTTGATGAAGGTGTTAAAAAAAGGAAAAAAAGAAAAAAAACAGCAAAGAACTCGTGTAATACAATAAAAAAAAAACTCATTTCCAACTCAACTTTAGACAAAAAATCACTTTAAAAAAAAAACTAGATTTCCATCTGGTCATGAAGAGTCGTATGCCAAAAGGAAGATAGATTTTCGCAACCAAATCTTCAACAGAAATGAAAGCTGGTTGATTAGAAAACAAAAGCGATTTTCATTTCCAACCTTTTTATATATGATCTCATTCAGCTCAGAATACGATAAACTTTTTTTCTGGAGAAAGATATTTGAAAACTGGCAAAGGAATTTCTATTTATTTAGAAAGAATTTTGGAAAAATATATAATGGAGATTTTTAATATATATATATATATATATATATATATATATATATATATATATATATATATATATATATATATATATATATATATATATATATATATATATATATATATCGTCGCTATGAAATCAAACCAGGCATATCTGCAAAAATTGAGTTTTTGAGTTGTTTGGTGTCCAAAGGATTTCTTTTTTTCCCGTCTATTTTTATGTCGAACCGGCCATATCGTATAGTTGAATAAAAATCCGTCAGATGGCGTTGGGCCGGTATGCATTTACATGGGAAAATATCACATGCGAAAACTTTAAAGCGCTCAGGTGAAAAATATGCATTTTGCAGATATGCCGGTTTGATTTCACAGCGACGATATATATATATATATATATATATATATATATATATATATATATATATATATATATATATATATATATATATATATAATATATATATATATTAGTAGGTGTTTCTGTGTGTGTATATTAGTTTTTTGTTTTAATCATTTTAAAGTATGAATATGTTTTAGTTTTTAATTTGTTTGAACTCATCCCATCTCCATCTTAACCCTCACGTCAAACGCTCATATTTTATGAAACCTGAACTCCAATACACCTTCTCAAGAGTCTAGAGTCAGGCCCGTCTTGTAAGGATTAATTTGATTTAATACGAGGGACCGGGTTGAGAGAACATCCGCCCGCCCGTCCCTTCGTCGTCTCTGTTCGGGACACATTTGTTTACCACATTTATTTGTCTCAAATTCGGACGAGGCTTCCTGAAATAAGAGAAGAACCATGAGTCTCTCTCTCTCTCTCTCTCTCTCTCTCTCTCTCTCTCTCTCTCTCTCTATCTCTCTCTCTCTCTCTCTCTCTCTCTCTCTCTCTCTCTCTCTCTCTCTCTCTCTCTCTCATATCTTATATATATATATATATATATATATATATATATATATATATATATATATATATATATATATATATATATATATATATATATATATATATATATATATATATATATATATATATATATATCTGATTGTATTTTTAATTATTGTTTCAAAAGTTTCGAGTCGAAAACGTCGATCGATCGATTCGCATAAATAAAAATTTAATTTTTTAAAAATTAATTTTGTAGAAACTTTAATTTAATTAATTGATTTTTCAGCGTTTCAAAAAATATTTCCTGAGAATAACATTATTGTGGGCTCTAATAATAATAATAATAATAATAATAATAATAATCAGTGTTTTACATTGTTCATGATAGAATAAGTAATATGAAGAGTAATTCCGAATGTTTTTGTTAAGAATAATTAATATGCAAATTTGTTATGCTGACAAAACCATAAATTTCCAGGAGAAATTTGGTAAGAACTTGTATATTAAAAACCTAAAAAATGATAGACATTTCATGGGGCTCAGGAACAAATACGTGTCCATTTCGGATTGGGCTTTTTCAGTAACATATTAGTAGTGTTATGTACTCTTTTTTTTTTTTTTCATTGATTGATTGTCATTGTATGCATCTTTATCACTTTCTTCTCAGATGGTTCACTTAGGTCTCTTGAAATTGAACATTGGGTTTTGACTAATTTTAACAGGAAACATGACAATTGTTACTACCATTCTAAATATCTTTGAAATTTTGCTAATATAATTCCTAATTTACCAGAAGATTTTGAGATTTTTGAATTTATTTTTCTGACACACTTTACAAAGGGAATATGGTTAATGACAACAATTCCGTAATATGCACATCTTTAACAGAGCAACATTTTTACACCGAACCTCTCAACATTGCGAAAAGTACAGAATTTGAAAGCAAAACTTCAAATATGTTTTATTTTTATTTTTATTTATTTAACGTTAAAATTAAAACGATTAACCTATTTTTTAAATAAGACTTTGGGTAAAGGAACAATTTCTGGACTGAACAGAAATAGCTTTTAGTGATGATTTTTTGTCTCCGGTGGGTGAAAGCTCATAGCCTTTTAATTAAAGGCCGACATGAATCGATATACGGTGTTTGAAAGTGTTCAAGTTGGAAAGAAGTTGAAAAAAGATAGAGAGTACGTTCCAGATTTTACCAGTGGAATGCATGTAAGACTGAACTTATCTGTTAAGCAAATAATATTATATATACTTCTGGACGGAGAAAAAATGAGGCTGTGGAAAGACAGAGTCTCAAGAGATCTCAGAGTAACATTGTTCATTGTATGCGATAGTTTAAGGGAGTATAGTTCAACGGCTTTGGAGAGAGTTAGGAAAGCAGAGGGAGTTGACAAGATGAAAAGAAGGCTCCACCTTAAAAAGAACCGTAGTGTGTGTGTGTGTGAAACTATTCCAGATATATGGTGCATATTCTTTGCAAGAACAAACTACGTCCCATTCAGAACAAACTTTTGGTTGGAGAAAATAATTTCCGAAGGCCCCTTTAGAGTACTACGAAAAGGTAACAAAAATGTCCCAACGAATATTTTTATTTTCCTATAGGAAATAAGCTGGTGAAGCTACTTTCTTTAAGTAATAATTCTTTTCTGGGTTGAATATTTCACTGGTAGTCGATGGGATCTTTTATATATATATATATATATATATATATATATATATATATATATATATATATATATATATATATATATATATATATATATATATATATATATATATATATATATATATATATATATATATATATATATATATATATATATATATATATATATATATATATATATATATATATATATATATATATATATATATATATATATATATATATATATATATATATATATATATATATATATATATATATATATATATATATATATATATATATATATATATATATATATATATATATATATATATATATATATATATATATATATATATATATATATATATATATATGCTATTATTACCAACATTATTAATATTTATCAGGGTCGCTAAAGTGTTAGTATTCGGACTACCAAAATTCTTGAGTTAGAGCATTGTTTATATACTTAGTATGTTGTGAGAGGCACGACACCTTGATCCCGTAAAGGAAGTGTTTCATTTGACAAACTTTTGTCCGCTGAGTAGATTTTAAAATATTGTATTTTTAAACTATTTTTTTTTAAAGTCCTACCGTAATATGGTTTGCCAAATGGGAGACTTTAATCATCCTCTTTGAAGCTTTTTAACGAAACAGTTAATAATAATTCAATGTTTCTGAGAACTCCGAAATGGTTTCTGTCAAATGTCAGACGCGTATCATGTATCTCCTTTTTTTAAGTGGAATAAACAAAACAAGCGTCGCAATTTAAGAGTCTCGTATAAATTTTTCCATCCTTCTTACTCAGTTAATTTCAAGTAACTAGACGTCGCATGTGACGTCGTTTGTGTGCGTGTGTGTGTGTAGGGATGTGTGTGTGTGTGCGCGCTCGCTATTCATCTCGTCCGTGAATAGAAAATATTTTGGGAATATTTTTCCCTGAAATGGTTAGAATGAGCGAATGAATTAATGTGTCGCGAAACTTTCGAAGAGATCATTTAGATTTGCGTCTCCGTTACATACACACTCCGCCAGTAAAGGCAGCTTCATACTTATACTTAAGAAGGTTTTGAAATTCATGCGCCTCTTTTTTTATCGTTCTTAAAAGAAATACTAAGGCTTTGTATTTTTCATCTCTTATATTAAAAACCATTTCCTAATATATATATATATATATATATATATATATATATATATATATATATATATATATATATATATATATATATATATATATATATATATATATATATATATATATATATATATATATATATATATATATATATATATATATATATATATATATATATAGGGCTTGACGTCACGAATGTAAAACGTGAGCAAATTCTAATGCGATTCCCTTTTGTCCTGCCGTAGCAGAGTGGTCAGCGCGCTAGACTTACTATCTTAAAAGTTGTTGGTTCGAGTCCAATAGCAGACATTAATTTTCTATATATAAAAAATAGTCTGTGAGAGGTTATAGCAGACTTTAAAATCTTGAATATATATATATATATATATATATATATATATATATATATATATATATATATATATATATATATATATATATATATATATATATATATATATATATATATATATATATATATATATATATATATACGGTATATACTTTAAAAAAAAAAGCTGCCATGTTTTTAAGAGTTTTAAGAGCATTTTCCGAGCTTAATTGTAAAAGACTGAAATTAATGAGTAATAACTAGTAGCGGAATTAAAGTTCTTTGTCTCTTTAAGAATAAACCTTAATGTGAAAAAATTTCAGATTAAAACTTAGACTGCGTCCACAATTAAGATTCTGTAAAGATCTTGAAGGTTCTTCGACGAAGGGTTCCACGAATTAAGATCTTTAAATCTGGGTTTAAAACTTAAACATTTAAGGAAGTTAATACTTCATTTTATTAATCTGTGATGTTGGCAAGTGAAGAAAATCCGATGGTTATGCATGTGTATTTTAAAACCCTCAGTGATAACAAATTTTAAAAAAAAAAATAACAAGTAGAAAGACAAACAAAATAGTTTACCAAGGCAGGGTGCAAGCTCGGAAGCACAAGTTTTGGTTAGCCACAGGAGGAATTCTATAAGGATGGTACGCCTTCTTAGTTTTACGCTCATGGAGAGCAGAAATGACATTTTTAGAAGAAATTACAATTTTAGGCAAAAATGACTTGGAAGAGTTTGAAGGAGGAGGAATAGGCTCCGGAAGCGTCTAAATTAAATTAGAGGCAAAACTTTGAGCGAACAGTTCAGCTTTAGAAGAAAGCAAACAGCAAGCAAGAAACGAAGTTAGAGTTGACATTATTTTTTTCAAAATGCCAGAAAGAGCGTGAAGAAGAAGAACCAGAAATTATTGCATTTTCTACGGAGAAGAGAGATTTTGGTGTTGCGGAGGATATATTTTGCACAATTCTGGGATGAAATATAAGTTTCGTGAGTTTCTGGAGTTTAAAGACGATTGTAATCCCTGAAAACAACATTCCTGCTGGTAATATTACTTGAACAAGTAGAGTTAAATCAAGGTTTGTTAGGTTTAGTAGAAGCGAAAGAATATGGAATGTATGCCTCCATGCCAGAGAGATTCGCCTTGGTAATGCGTTCTGCACACTCAGAGGGACTCATCTCCACGGAAGCAGTAATCATATCACTAGAAATCATAGAAGTACGGCTGCAAATCCAACCAGTTTGCGGCTCCGAAATGTCACAAACGAAGTGTTTCTTGCGTAAGACGAAAAAATATAAGAAGGTAATTGGAGAAATCCAGAAATGGATAGAGTTTAACAGTATAAGGAGAAGGATTAATAGTTAGAATAAGGTTGTGGAATGTTTGGTTTCATTTCCAAGAAGATCAGGGATACGAGCTGCAGCAACTGCTCAAAGTCGTTTTGGATAGCGAAATAGAAAGTTCGGTTACCGCCTGTATCATTTGAACTAAAAGAAAGCCATTGGCGGTGGTGAACATTGAAATCACCTTATATGATGATTTCCGAAAGAAGAGCGAAGAGAAATAGTCAGTAGAATTAGATGAATAAATAGAACAAATGAATGTAGTCGTGAAAGGGCAAGAGAGCTTAAGCCACAGGATGCAAAATTTAGAAGACTCCAAATTAGAGACACGAGAACAAACAACATCGTTGCACACGTATGGACAGCAACCGCCTTTGGCAGAAAATTGAGGATAAAGACAGTATGAGGAAACAGAATAGGGTTTGCTGTCAGAACGCTCAAGCACCTGAGTTTTGGTCAAGAAGAAAAGGTGAAGTCTAGAAGAAGAGAAACGATGTTCAACAAAGTGGAAATTGGATTGAAGACCCAAATGTTACAGAAGTTATTAAAAAAATAGACCGTCGATAAGAGAATGCCGGCTGCAAAGTCCCGGTGGCACCAACCCCTTCACCGGAGGTCACCAACTTCCAAGTGGTGATGGGGGAAGGGATGGATGAGGGGCTATTACTGGAAGCCGCCCCTCGGATCTTCTCCGAGGCTACTTTTATGGATGACACAATAATTATTATTTTAAAAAAAGGATGTGTGTGTCTGTAATAGTGTTTTTTGTGTGTGTGAAAGTAGAGCCTACTCGGCGTAGAAGAATGTGGAAATGAGCGCGAAAGGGTGCGTACCATTGGGCACTGTTGTGAGGTGGCATGTGCCTTTAACACTCCATATACCCATTGGGGGGTGAACCTCATTGCCTTGGGAGTGCTATTTTCCTCCCTATATATATATATATATATATATATATATATATATATATATATATATATATATATATATATATATATATATATATATATATATATATATATATATATATATATATATATATATATATATATATATATATCCTATGTTAGATGATAAAGCGGACTTTCTCATTTTGACCTTTTCTTCATTTTTTATCCGCGAGTTCATTTTCGTAATGGAAATATAATATATTATAATGATAAGGGACCTTTTTATCATCAACGCGATGTATCTGCATGGAAGTAAACCAATAGTTAGGTAGGGATATCGTGATCATGCAAGGTTTCAAAGCAATTCTACTTTATTACAAACTCCCCCTACCTTTCCTCCCAAAAAATAAAAAATTACTTGAAAATTAAAAATAATTAAAAATATCAAAAAAAATATTAAATTAAAATTAAAAAATATTAAAAATAATTAAAAAATTAAAAAATAAATAAATAGCTGGAAAATGCAAAATGCATCCCCACTCTACATCACCCGCAACCCATTCCACCCCTCTATGTGCCAGTCTATATAGGTGAATCCTAGACAGTAACGCTTCCTGCTCTCCAGGGTGGCTCCTATAAGGTTTACCCACCAAGGGGGGTGCCATATCCCTTTTAAAATGTGTTTGTACCCTCTGAGGTTAAGGTTCTTGAAGAGTTGGGCCCCCACCCCACTCATGGAAACGCTTGTTGAACTGTAAACCTCGCCGACCGCGTCTTTCGTACACACACCCGGTTATAAATAACCGCTCTCCATTGGATATTATTATTATTATTATTATTATTATTATTATTATTATTATTATTATTATTATTATCATCATCATCATTATCATTTCCTTATTATTATTATTTATTCCCTTATTTCATTTTCTTATTCAATTATCTTATTATTATTATTATTATTATTTTCTTTATTCTTTTAATTTTCTTCTTATAGTTCTTATTTCATCCCTCGATCAAAGTCTTCAGTAGAGGTATGAGGTTGTTAAACCTAAGATTCGGCTTAAAATTTGTTAAGTTCACGTTTAGGCCCAATAACCGGTTTAACACCTGCGCATCAGGTCTACGATATCTATTCCATGGAGATGATCAGTAGGCTTAAAAACAAAATTCAACCCTGCATCGTTTTCCGTAATTTTTCACTTAATGCCCTTATGGTTCTTTATTATTATTATTATTATTATTATTATTATTATTATTATTATTATTATTATTATTATTATTGTTGATTATTATTATTAATTATTATTCAGTGTGACATTGTGTGTACATTACTTAATATGTATATTAGAAATATACATGCTTAAGTAATGTATATTTCTAATGTACATATTGTATAAGAGATGTAAAGATCTAACGGCCTCGTACCTCTTCTGAAGACTTTGCTCTAGGGAAGAAATAAGAACTATAGGAAGAAAATTGAAAGAATAAAGAAAATAGTAATAATAAAGAAGTAAGAAATAAGATAACAAAAAGAAAATGAAATAAGGCAATATAATAATAATAATAATAATAATAATAATAATAATAATAATAATAATAATCCCCCGGAGAGCTGGGTTATTTATAACTGAGTTCGTGTGCGAACGACGCGGGCAGCTTGTCTTAAAGGTCAACAAGCGTTTCCATGGGTGGGGCGGGGAATCCTATTTTCAAGAATCTTAATCCCTGATGGTACAAACATATTTTTAAAAGGGATATGGTATCCCCTTTGGTGGTTAACCCTTACAGGAGCCACCCTGGAGAGCAGAATACTTTCCTGTCTAGGATCCACCTTTAAAGACTAACCAATAGTGGACGGAATGGGTTGCTAATGATGTGGAGTGGGGGTGCATTTTATATATTCCAGCTATTTATTTATTTTTTATTTTATAAATATTTTTAATATTTTGTATTTAATTTTTTTTTAGATAATTTTTTAATTATTTTTAATTTTTTTTCATTTTTATTATTTTCAAGTTTTTTTTTCTTGATTTTTAATTATTTTTGATTATTTTTCATTTAAATTATTTTTTTAGAGGGGGTGGGCGGTAGGGGATTTGCAACAAAGCAACATTACTTTGCAACATATAAGTGTTGCTTTACAACCTCGTGATCGACGATACTCTTACCTAACTACTTAGACCTCTTTTCCTCTTTCCCTTTTTACTTAGGATAATTAATTAGTAATATTGCTGGAACGCATTTTCTCCATTGAAATACATTAATTAATGATTAAACGGTACTTCATCCTATAAGCTCATACGACATCACTTTAACTAATTATTATTATTATTATTATTATTATTATTATTATTATTATTATTATTATTATTATTATTATTATTATTATTATTATTATTATTATTATTATTATTATTATTATTATTTCAGTGCCACATCCTCTGGTTATAACGGTGACCTTGGAGCGACTGAACTTTCGGGCGCCATCACCGTATGGCAAGGTTTCGGAGTCGAGTTTCTTTTGACGGTCGTTATGGTTTTCGTTTTCTTCGCCTCCGTCAGTCCTTATAGGAAAGCTTGGTATGCCAAAGGCTCCCCTTCTGTGTCCATTGGGCTAGCCTATTTAACCTGCACTCTTGTTGGGGTAAGTATATATATATATATATATATATATATATATATATATATATATATATATATATATATATATATATATATATATATATATATATATATATATATATATATATATATATATATATATATATATATATATATATATATATATATATATATATATATTGAATTTAATTATACTGATTACTTCTACAAGTAAATTTGAATGAAATGATAGTGAGAATGAAAAAAAGCTGACCACGACAAAAGACGTGAAGAAGTCACAGAAAGTATGCAGTTCGTGGACCAATTTTAAGCTTTCCTTTTTACCTGACATGGCATTGGAATTTAGAAGGGTTGTTGTTATTGGCACATGATGAGAAAGAACGTTACCAGCGTCAGAGGAGAGGTGAAAAGAGAAGAAGATTGAGAGAGACTAGCGAACGATTGAGCTTGATAACTACATTTGAGAACACCTTAATTAAGGCTTACTTTCTTATTAATTAAATATTAATAAGCTGACCCAAAATTGATTAGAAATTTTAATATTTAAAATAAATAAAATAAAATATAAAAAATTAGGATATTGTTAATTTTACCGAAACCGATTTCTTCCTATCCCATAAGTGGGGGGAGGGGGGGAAATATTGCTTCAAAAAAAAAAAAATGGCAGTAAGATGGTTTCATCGCAATGAAGGTTTCTCGAGATGAAATTAATAAGGACCTAATATTAATTATGAATACAAATTGAAGTGATTAATAATGCCCCAGGTTAAACAGTAAATTTTTATCACTATTGCCCTTCTCATTTTTTTTTATTAAACTTATTTTGCAAGTATATATATATATATATATATATATATATATATATATATATATATATATATATATATATATATATATATATATATATATATATATATATATATATATATATATATATATATATATCAGAGGTGGGCGCGCAAATTTTAAAATTTAGAGCGCAAACTCAAAAGCGCAAATTTTAAAAATTTTGTCCGCAAATGCAAAAGCGCGCATTTTTTCAAAAATTTAGTCCGCAAATGCAAAAGCGCATATGTCCGCAAATAAAAAAAATTTTTAAAGCGCAAATTTTGAAGCAAAAAAAAAAAAAAAAAAAAAAAAAAAAAAAAAAAAAAAAAAAAAAAAAATTTAGCGCTAGGATGTAAAGATGAATTATTTTTAAATTTTATTTGATAAATGCAAATATATAACAAAAAAATGAGAAAGAATTTATTATTATTTATTCAGCCATCTATGATCTCTTCCTCCTCGTAGCTCTCCTCTTGCAATTCTGAAAAGGGTCATATTCCCTTTCATGAAAATAAATTTTTCAAAATTGCTGGATGTAATGGCTGCCCTCTTTGGTCTTAGAATGTCAGAGCCTTGACTAAACAACCTCTCCACGGCCGCTGAGCTGGGTAATGGGGTATTATACTTCATAAACAAGTCCACCCAGACCTCTTGGTATTCACATGGAAAAAGGTTCCTAGTGAGAGGGGTATTGTGGTGAACATTTACTGCATCCCAGCTATCCAAGGTTTGTCACAACTTCTCCTCAAGAGGTGTCTGCTGGATATATGGGGCCTTCAGTTTCTGAAAAATTTAGAAATGGTATCAAGAACTCAAATCTTTTTAAGTTTCATTTGAACATTATGTCAGTGTATTATGAATATATATATATATATATATATATATATATATATATATATATATATATATATATATATATATATATATATATATATATATATATATATATATATATATATATATTATATATATATATATATATATATATCATCATCATCATCATCATCATCATCATCATCACCGTCCAAACCGGTAGTCTGACGCCTGTCGGGTGCTACTCCTCCAAAATTTTTTCCACGCATTTCTGTCCACAAACATTCGATTGTCTTCCACCTTTTCCAGTGTCTTTTTCCTTCGTTGTATGGCTTCTTCTACCGCCTCCATCCATCTCTTCCTTGGTCTTCCCGCCGGTCTCCTTCCTTCTGGTCTCCATTCCAGCATCTCTCTCAGTCTCTCTCCCTCCCCCATTCTCTTCACGTGACCAAACCATCTCAGTTGGTTTCTTTCTATGCATTCAAAATTGATTCCACCCCAAGTTTCTCTCTCACCAGTTCACTCCTCATTCTATCTCTCAGTGATATATATATATATATATATATATATATATATATATATATATATATATATATATATATATATATATATATATATATATATATATATATATATATATATATATATATATATATATATAGGTCAAGAGATGCTTAAAGATTTGTTCTAAATTATAAAAATAGCTCACCTTAAATGGGTCCATTTCAGATTCATTCCCATCACCTTCAGTGCCTTGATGTGGAGGAGTAAAATTCGATGCAATATTACACTTTATTTCCTCCAATATCCTAGTCTTAACAGCTGGATACTTCCCCTCATTTAACCTATGTGCCACTCCGAGTTTGAAGTGAGGGTGCAAAGCTGTTGCCTTAAGTAAATCACAATCATCAAAAATCCTGCTGAACCTCGGTTCAAGTCCCTTTTCTTTCCCTTTGTTTGGCTTTGGCTGCTTTAGTAAGTAGTTGACTAAGCTTTTGGCATAGTTAAGTTTTTTCACCTCTCTTTGCAATTCCACGAGATTGTCCTTGAGGAGGAAGAGGTTAGGCAATAGAACCCCCGCGTACTCATTCTTCTCATCCTGCAACATATCAGCCTAACAGCAATAGGCGTAATTATTTCGATGTACTCGGCAATTACCTCCTTGTCAGTTTTATTAAATATTGGAAGACAAGGCTTTTGTTCCATACAAATAAACCAATAAACAAAATAGTCAATAAACCATATATATATATATATATATATATATATATATATATATATATATATATATATATATATATATATATATATATATATATATATATATATATATATATATATATATATATATATATATATATATATATATATATATATATATATATATATATATATATATATATATATATATATATATATATATAATATATATATATATATATATATATATATATATATATATATATATAAACAATATCTTTATTATCGAGGACAATTTGATATTTCTTAAATATCGATATTTTTTTTTATATGTCGGCATTCCTAGTTTAAGTATTAACTTTTAATTAGCAGAAAGAGTAATAAATTTTGGCTGATTAAATAAGAAACTGAAATATAAGCCCAAAATTGTTTTTTATTAAGAAAAATGATGAAGCGCAAATTGGTAAGCGCTAATTTCAAAAAACTTCCGCAAAAGCGCAAAATATTTTTTAAAGCGCAAATTTGCGCTTTTGCGCTCTTAAAAAGTTGTTAAGCGCAAAATGCAAAAGCGCACATTTTCGAAATTTAGCGCAAAACGCAAAAGCGCAAAAAAAAATTTAAAGCGCAAATTGCGCTTTTGCGCTTTGCGCTTCATTTGCGCTTATGCCCACCTCTGATATATATATATATATATATATATATATATATATATATATATATATATATATATATATATATATATATATATATATATATATATATATATATATATATATATATATATATATATATTATTTCTGGAAGTTATAAGGTTTTTGCCATTCTTTGATTGTGTTTTAGTATTGCATAGTCAACATTTTTATTTATTCTTCAGCATTTTTCCAACCAACTTTTTTTTTATTTTATTTTGGTAAATTTAATATATGAAAACGGAAATCAGATGTGTAAATACGGCTTTGAAAATTTCTATTTTTTTTTTATTTTATTTTATTTATTTATTTATTTATTTTTTATTTTTTTTTACTTTTTTTCATCTTTTTTCAAAAAAATAATTTTTCCTTCTTCTTTCGGTAATATTGGACAATAAATTCCTCGTTTGCTTTCTTACCTTTTTTTCAGAATTTTTCTTTCTTTCTTTCTTCTATTTCGAACAATTTCCCCCTTTTATGATTTTCGTCCTTTTACCTCTCCCCCTCTCTCTCTCTCTTCCTCTCTGTCACTCTCTCTCTCCCTCTCCCTCTCTGTCACTCTCTCCCTCTCCCTCTCTGTCACTCTCTTTTCTGTCTGTTGGGAAAGCCCCATTGGAGTTTTGTGCTTGTCTTTCGCATATCTTAATTTAAGCCGCTCTGTCGAAGCCCTCGGGAGCGCTTTTGGGCCTCATTTCATCGTACTTTAGCCGAACACGTAATTTCGTGTCAGCCAAATATATTTGGCGTCGTAACTCTACAAAAAATGCATTTCCTCCGAAAGGTTTCGAAAGCAATATCGCAAGAGACGTCTTTAGGAGCTTCTTAAATTTACTGTTTGCACACTGTAATGCCTTCCACTCGGGATAAACATAATTTTTCACAAACGAATTCTTATATATATATATATATATATATATATATATATATATATATATATATATATATATATATATATATATATATATATATATATATATATATATATATATATATATATATATATATATATATATATCGTTTTATTTACCGTCCTGATTGATTGACTCTTTTTATTCTTTTGCTGAGACACTGATTGGTAATCAGGTAATTGGTAATTGGTAATTGGATTGGTAATTGGTAATAATCGTAGTAATAGAGAAAATAAAATAAATGGAGAGGTGGGAAGGATTTTAAATTTTATTTTTATAATGAGAATGTTTTACACTTCACATTTAAAGGGAAAGTTTTGCAGCTTCTCTCTCGTATCCATTTTAAATTTCTACATTTACAGACTGGGTCGAGATAAGTTGCGAGACATGCAGTAGATATGAATATTGTTTATTACTATGTTACGATGCGATCTGTTACTGGAAATAATTTTAAATGTAACATATAGGTCCAGTTGAATTTGTTGAGACTTTGACATAATTTTCTAATTTTTTTTTTTTAAAAGTTAATCTAACTTTTTCATAGTGGAAGTTTTTAAGAATAGTTTAAGAGATGTTTAAAAACGCAACGTCGATTAAAATTGTAAAATTTAAATTAATGAATTAAAATATTTTATTAAAGTGAAAGAAAACAAATACTGAAAGTAAAACCTACAAACCTACAAACAAATGACTTAATTCGTAAGTAATCTGGTCATCATCAGCTTCGTAATATATTACACAGAAATCTTTAATTAAGTCACCAATAATGGTTAAGTAAAACGACATTTCAACCATTTTTAAGTTTTTCAACCAACAGTACCGAGAAGCAGTTATATATATATATATATATATATATATATATATATATATATATATATATATATATATATATATATATATATATATATATATATATATATATATATATATATATATATATAATAATGGGTTAGTGTTTAGCTTGTTGAATCTCAAGAGATAAATGAAGCCAAAATATGTGATAAATTGTTAATTCCAAAATATCCCTTTATACAACCTCTGAGCATTATAAATTAAAGTAGCCTATTTAAAGGCTTTATATATATATATATATATATATATATATATATATATATATATATATATATATATATATATATATATATATATATATATATATATATATATATATATATATATATATATATATATAATGTTTGCTGTAGTGGGCAAAGGCCTTCGCCTTAGAAATTCCAGCAGAGTGTGGTAAAAAAACGGAGACCAAAGCCAAATGAGGCCGACATGACCCGATACGCGAGTTTGAAAGATTGCTCGTCAAAGTTGGGAAAATAGATGATGGGAGCGTATTCCAGATTCTACCTGAGGAGTATACATGTAATAAGATTGAGCATAGTGGCTAAGTCTGGGTTCAAAGAATTGACTGAGAAAAAATAAAACTATATATAAAAAAAAAAACGAGTCACATGAGCTTTCATCAAAGGATGGGATCTACAACTTAAAAGTTGAGAAGATCAGTGTCTATCGTGATAGCAATAGTATAAAGAGAGAGAGAGAGAGAGAGAGAGAGAGAGAGAGAGAGAGAGAGAGAGAGAGAGAGAGAGAGAGAGAGAGAGAGATGTAACAGTTCAAGGGCATGAAAGAGATAGAAAAGAATTAGTGAGAGTATTAGACTTAACAAGTCGAAAAACCGGACTCCACCTAATCAGGAGAGCATCGTGTGTGAAATCACCAGGGATATATATTGCATACTCCACAAAGGGCGAACAACGCCCCTACACAGGGTCAACAACTGGAGTGGTGAGTAGTTTCGAAGTCTTCACAGAACACCCAACCTCTTGGGTTGTATAGGAAGAGAAGTAATGTGATCCTTTCAAGAAAGATCATGTGAAAAAGAAGCAATAACAATATTAGAACAGAAGGTGGTTTGAAGTGCATGTTTTCGAAGATTGTAATTCCTAAACTTAATGAATTACTTTGTTTGGTGGAAAAATTATGGCGAGTAGATAGATGAAAGAACTGTTTTTTAAAGGAGTTGAAAACCAGCATGTTTTCTTTGCTCCAACATGAGATACTAGAGAGATTAAAGAGAATTGTTTCAAGACCACTCTTCCTAGGCATAAATTATTTACTGTTGTGTTGGCCGTCATTAAAAATGGAAAGTAACGAAGAATGAAGTCATTATCATAAGAATGGATATATCATAAGAATGCATGTGTGTGTGTATGTATGTGTTTGAGTGTGTGTGCGTGTGTTCGGTAATGAATTACTTTGTATAATATATGTAATTCGTGCAAATAGCAGTTAATTTTCGTATGGTTAAAATGCCTTACAAAAAGTTAACGAAGATATGCTATTTTCTGGTGTTTACATAGCCAGCCCATGAAAATATGTATATGATATTGCGCCATAAATAACCTGGTTATAGTGCCAATGTAAACAAGAATTTAACACATAGAGAGAAAGACAAAATAATATGAGCACCTGACATAAACACAGGATTTTTTTTTTTTTTTTTTTTTTTTTTTTTTAAATAACGTGTTGGACCAACATTTGCATTTAGAACAACTAGTTTCGTTGAATAGGTCTATATAATGTTGTCCCATTCTTAAACAAAACCCCCACCAATTGCTTAAACGATGTTGCAGATGGAAATCTGCACCTCACTCTGCTTCAATAATCCTCATAATGGTTCAGTTATGTTCTGGTATGGCGATTGTGCTGGCCAGGGAATCATCCTGGAATATGATGCTGTCTTGCAA
>SEYY01000435.1:279180-291680 GCA_009176605.1 Armadillidium nasatum | reverse complement strand
TTTTTTTTTTTTTTTTTTTTTTTTTTAATTTTATTTTTATATATATATATATATATATATATATTATATATATATATATATATATATATATATATATAATATATATATATATATATATATATATATATATATATATATATATATATATATATATATATATATATATATATATATATATATATATAGCACTAGAATAGTAAATTAGTTTAAATGAAAAGATTGATCATTGATGGGAGGGAGGAGGAGGAGGAGGGTAGTGACTTGTTCATTCTGAACAAAAGGAAAGAAAATTTTAATCTAAGGATGGTTTCTTGTCAAATGATAAGATATTGAACCATTTTAACATTATTTATTATTATTATTATTATTATTATTATTATTATTATAAGAGGAATGAAACGTGTTTGCGAACATCATGCCGAGGATGTACTTAATGCCTTAAATGTGATTTTTGTATTCATTGTTTGTGATGCACTTAATTTGGGGTGATTCGTCGCGTTCAGCAACTTGAGTCTATGCCTATTTTCTTTAACCAAAATTCTTCGATTTCAGGGTGTGGATATCATTTGAGTCACCGTTTTAATTATCTTCCTGTTTTTGCAGTTCATAAATAGGATAAAAATAATCTTGAAGATGAGGGAAGTGTCCGTTTTTAATACTGGAAGTTGTAAAATTGTTACAATTTTTTTTGAGTTCAGTTGTAACTTACTTCGTTTTATTTGTCAATGAGCGACAAATAATAATACTTTTGTCTAAAACTTAAAAGACTTGACAGGAAGAAAAACTTTTCTATTAGGTTCAAATAACTAACTTGTATTTACTTTTCTTCTACTATTATATTCAGACGTAAAATATTTCAGATTTTCTGTTATCACAAATTCTAATTATTAAATTTCTGCTGGCAAAGCTAATGAAAATACCGCCATTTCTAAGATAAAATCCTATAACTTTTCCTCAGTTCTTGGGAACTTTCTCTAAATGTTCCAAAGGTTAATTTTAAACTCTATGAAGTACATTCTTTAAGAGATTTGTAATACCGTTATACTAATGTAAAATATTGAACATTATTCAGTTGAACCATGAATTTTTGGAATGGATGCAGTTTTTAACCATTAAAATTTTGACCTTATCTCTGTTATTTCAGTATCAATTTACTTCTCATATTTCAGGTCTTAATTTTTAATTTGTACTTGAGATTTTTATGTCGTTATTTCAAACTCTTATCAGTCTTTCATTCAAGAAAATTACTCTTGTGTCATGGCTTTCTGAAATATGAATGATAGGAATTAACCTTCCTGTTCCGCACTACTTCACTGTTAGCTATAACAATTATATGCTTTTCAACTCTTATCAGTTGATCTTCATCTGACTTTCCTAAATCCAGTCATTTAAAAATAAAAAATGAAACTTATATACAAACGAACCACAGCCTTCTTTAAGCTCTTATCTTTTAATCTTATTAAAGTGGTCAAGGTAACAAAGCAGCTGAATTATTATTAAGAAAAGTGTAGTGCTGGGGGTTTATTTATTGAAGTAAACATGAAGTGAATTGTCTAATTTTGGAGAGACTGGAGAAGGAAGAGGCAGCTCTTAGCAAGAGAAGACTGAAAAAAGACAGAGGAAATATAGAATAGGGAATATTAAAAGTTAAAAAAAATAGAATATTGAAATGAGATGTATATTGAGAGAGGCACTTACTATTAACACTACTTCTATAATATGTGAATGTTTTTATTATTTTGTTACTTCTAGTACAATGAATAATGTATGTTTTTAGAACTTGTAAGTGAATCTGTAAAGCCAAGAAGCCACAGATATGAAAGATTTCTTAGAATTGTTAAGAGCGATATAGTCATTGTTGAAAATAGAAATGCAAGGTGGTGTAATGGTGTAGTATAATGTGTATGGCTCCTGGTTGATGCTTTTTTTAAAAAAGTGGGCGGGTTAGATGATAGTTGCCCTTAAGAATCTTGATTAATAAAATGATGATAAATTTTTTATCAACATATTAATATTAATTCGTTTTCAGTTTTTGTAGTAATTTATAATGTGAATGCATTCGCTTTTGTTTTTCCTACTTAAAAGTTATTTTGAATAGATACTTCGAGTGTGGGAAGTGAGGAAGACGCGTATGACACATGCTCGAAACCTCCTCCTCGTTACAATTACAACGCCCTTCGATCCCAGCAATATGATCAGTACAGACCAACGAGCACCAGTACTCACTCTCCCTTAGGTACGTGAAGCATTTGTTTTTTTGGCAAATTAATTCACAATATAATATCATCATGAGCAGCAGTCAAAATGAACTAAGGATATTAAATTTGAGTTTATTAGCTTAATTTAGCATATTTAATGCGATACTTTGTTGATTAATTATTATATTTCACTCTTGGTACATTTATTGAACATTTAAAGTACTATTTGGATTAACTATTTTGCCGCGTACGAACACTAACTTAAATGTCAAAAAAAATTTATTTAATTTTTTAGAATGTTTTACTATTGAAACAGATATTTACTCAAAAAGTCTTTTAATTAAAGAAAGTTCAAGATTTAATTAGAAATAACTTAGAATATTTTAAAAATTAATATTAATTTCAGATATTTTTATTTTGTGATCTTTTACCTTCGAGTTCAATTGCTCATAATCTATAGTGGTAAATTTATCACCCAAATAAAGTAATATATCGGTCTCCAACTTCTCATGTATATATATGTACTAGTGATGGAATGATTAGGAATTTTTTGACGATGACGATGACATTGAAAAAGTATATTTCTAAAAATTTCTATTATTTTAAAAAATTTAAACAATTTTATAGTAAAGAAGAATTAATCAATACATGTAATTTTCTTTCGATTTTCGTTCCCAGTTATGCAGGGTTTAGGGAGACAAAGAATAAGGTGTCAAATTATTTGGATTGGGCCAATATATATATATATATATATATATATATATATATATATATATATATATATATATATATATATATATATATATATATATATATATATATATATATATATATATATATATATATATATATATATATTAATTTTTTTTCAGGTTATTCGCAGACAGTTTATGGTCAGTCTGGATCCGCGTCAGTGTACAATGCACCTGCTTATAAAGTTTCCGAATCAGGCTACGGAAAGGACGATATATATTCGGGATCCAAGAGTTTGTACACAAAGTCACCTCCCCTTCCAAGATCGACTAGTTTAAATAGGTCTCAGAGTGTGTACACGCGTCCACCTCCTCCTCGAACCGATAACTATAGCCAGAATTTGATCCAATCACAAAACCTACCTGCCAAATCACCCAGTAGCTTTACTGCTCTTTTGCAGCAGCAGCATCTTCAGGAAAACACATCAAACACTTACAACAAAAATAATACAAGACAGGAAAGTTTATATGTTACGTCAAAGCCTGGTTTAGTTAAGCCAGAACCAGTTTATGGTCTTAGTGCAAATAATTATCCGAAACATCCTGACTCCGGAGATTCAACATATTCGACATACCGAGGTTCTGGTAGCTACAGCTTCTTCACGGTCCTCTGGAAATACTGGATCACACCATGGCCCTCCACCAGTACCTGTAAGCCGAAGTCATAGAAGCGAATCTCATACTCCTAACTCAGTAACATCGGCACACTCTCTTTCATCATACCACTCACCAAATCCTCAGTATTAGTTGGGCTTACCTTTCATGGTATCTCATCCTCTCAAATTGAAGTTTGTAACCATTAGTGTGGCGTAGATAGTATTGGCAAAAGAATCAAATAATTTGATATTTATTTGCAGACGATTCATAAATTAGTGTGTTTATGTGAGTGAGAGAGAGAGAAGACAGACTACTGTTGTTGCCATAGATTCAAGTCTTGTCAGTTTGGCACATCGCTAAACCATACAAAGCCGATGTGGTGTTCAAGACTTAACAATGTTAACATGAAGTGCTCTGCGCAAATAATATTAAAAATAATAATAAGTGGTGAGAAAGTAGATATATTTTACCGAGATGGTGGAAGCAGTATGAAGTAAATGTAATAATTTTTTTATTTGTAAATATTTGAGTTAACAAATATTATGTCCGTGACATGCCCTTGTCTTACGTCACTTACACAAATATTGTTATTTTTTTATTTAATTTATATTTTGTTGTTATTCGGTTATATTTTTTTATGAACATTTTTTTTAAAGTTAAGCAACGATTTTTCTCTTATCATTTACTCAAAGAATCAGTTTTTCATCCAGTTTTTTTTCTCCCTCTCCCAAGAGTTAAGTCCTTTTTGCGCAACGAAATTCACTTTTCTAAATATTTATTTAGAAAATAGAAAAGTTTAACTTTTTATATTTTATAAGTTCCTTTTTTAAAAATTAGTATTTTAATATATATATATATATATATATATATATATATATATATATATATATATATATATATATATATATATATATATATATATATATATATATATATATATATATATATATATATATATATATTCAAAGAAGTTATGTATAAATTATATTAAATTTGGAAATATTTTCAATAGACTAACTAGTAGATAGGCCGATTTATAGTACAATATATATATATATATATATATATATATATATATATATATATATATATATATATATATATATATATATATATATATATATATATATATATATATATATATATATTAGTGTAAAATGAGAATTTCATTTTGACCAATAAAAATTAGTTTTTCAGTTTTTTTGTTGTTTACCTTTATGCTTTTTTGCTTTTCTAGATTTTAGATTGACGGCAGAAGCAATATGTTCTCTATCCTTAGTTTGTCTGGATGATCTCGTCCGTGGCAGCAGCAATCCTTTCTCTATCCTTAGTTTGTCTGGATGATCTCGTCCGTGGCAGCAGCATTCCTTTCTCTATCCTTAGTTTGTCTGGATGATCTCGTCCGTGGCAGCAGCATTCCTTTCTCTATCCTTAGTTTGTCTGGATGATCTCGTCCGTGGCAGCAGCATTCCTTTCTCTATCCTTAGTCGGTCTGGATGATCTCTTCCGTCATTCACCCGGTAGATAGTAAGTAAAGATATATGAAAAGAACAAACATTCAAAAACTTTGTGATTTGTGTGAAAATTAAATTGGATTTCTCTTCAATTGTACAGCCAACTAACTCTCGCACAAAAGAAAAATACTTAGGTTAAATAAAAACAAATTTGCTTATTGCTGACAATTGTATTTCATGAAAATGAGGAAAAAAATTTGTAACGTGTTCCTAAGTTAACTTTATTTTTAAGATTTCCACAAGTTCATATATTCTCAAATGTCTTTCCAATTCAGGGTTAAAATAAATGATACTAATAGCTATTACAAGATTTTACCAAGGATGAAAATGGCATAGAGCGGTGTGAGTAAATAAATTATGTATTTTATTCTGTATTCATATTATCACTTCATAATTCGTCTACCACTGTTGTCTTGAAACGTCACCATTAAAAATATGTAATGGTTTGCCGTAATATTTGTCTATTACTGATTATTTACCAAACCAATTGAACTTGTCTGCGTAAAGGATAAAAATGGTAAATGGCATAAAGGACGAATCCCGATTGTGGGAAATTTAAAATAAAAAGTCAGGTGTCAAATTGACTAGACTTTTTGAAGTTGAAACCTACTATTCAAAGAATAGTGGGGACACCTGTCTTTAAATGTGCTATTCAGGGGAATAAAATACTTAAGTGAGAAGTTAAAATAGGACCAACTTCGGTGATTATTACTTATTCAGCGTTTC
The DNA here is from genome assembly GCA_009176605.1 of Armadillidium nasatum. Lineage (NCBI taxonomy): Eukaryota > Metazoa > Arthropoda > Malacostraca > Isopoda > Armadillidiidae > Armadillidium > Armadillidium nasatum. The sequence continues at coordinate 285,893 of SEYY01000435.1, read as the reverse complement.
AATTTTATTTAGTGTGAAGAGTTTCCAGAGTTATTTTTCAGATATCTAAAATATTTGAAGCAATTATTCTTAACTTTTTGTTTTTATTATTTCTGATCATAAGCATGCTTTTTGACGCTCGGGGTCACCTAGTGACACTTTCCTATCGTTAAGATTTACGGACTTCTGTCCTTAGGAACTCTGAGAATTCCTTTGTTATGGAGCTCGACATATCCAAACTTTTTGATAGGGTATGACATGCATCACTATTCCTAAGCTCCTTTCCTATGGGTATTCTCCTTCTCTTTGTTCACCTGTCTAGTTTTCACTCAAAATCTTTCCATATCAGCACTTGTTGACGGAGCAACTTCTTCCTTTCCTATAAACTGTAGTGTTCCTCAGAGTACAGTTTTATATCTTATTTATCAACGACGTCCTCAGTTACACTTCTAACACTTCATTTTTGTGCTGAACTCTACTCTCCATTCTCATGCATACTTCACATCTGATCAAACTTTTCTACTTTTGCATCTACAGTACAGTTGCAGTTTCTCCTGTGAACAACAAACATTTTAAAGTCTGCAACATAAACTAAAAATATCTTGGAAGACTCAGATCACAGTGGTTGTTAAAATGATTCTTTTCAGGTTGCGATTTTTTTTCTTCCGCTAGTGTCTCAGAATTTACAGTTTCTTTTTTTTTGGGGGGGGGGAGGAGGAGGGAGTACCGTTTTCAACAGTAAGAGCCACAAAGGCCTACAGAGACTGTCCCTTTTCAATTTATTATTTAAAGATCAAACGAAACGAAGATAACAAAATGATGAATAGAGTTATTATTCTCCTTAAATTTAAAATACAGATTGATAAAATCACTCCACAAAAATGTAATTAGAAATCGTAACATGCTTGAATGTTCATTTTATGGGAGCTAATAACAAAGTTTAAGTCTGAGAATATGAAATTGGATTCAATTTTGGAAATGTAATAAGAATAATTAATAAAGGTTTGGTAATTACAGTTGGTAATTATTTTTAGATAAATAAATACTTTTCTACGCGGCTGAAATAAAATTTAAGAAATCTGACATCTCATCATCTATTCTGAAAAAAGAATTGCATAAGAAAAATCAATTAAAAATTACATTTAAAAAATGCAGAGTATGACCGAAGGTAGTTTAGGAAAAAGAAAGACGATAGGAGTTTTATAACCATTTTCAGAATGGTAACTGATAAAGATAAATATATTTATAATTTTAAATAAGTTTAATTTACTAATAAATTCAAAATCAAAGTATTATTTTTATTTGAAGGTTTCAGAATTAATGTATGAAATATTCAAACATGAAACGCTAACAAAAAAGGACAAATTAATTGATAAAAAATAAAAGAGAACATATTCTGCAAAGATAATGTTCCGATTTATACTATACCTCGTAACTATTTATATAATGACAGTGGAAAAATTTGACCTAATATTGTTCCGTTCATCCGGTATGATGTATATAGTCAGGGGTATTATTGTATATTTCAGGTTAACATAGTAAAAAAGAACCAGTGTTAAGATTTTATATAAAGGGCTTTCCTAATGGAAAACTGCCATGAATGGGCCCAGATAAAATGAGCAAAAAGTTGAAATTTGTAAGCTTACCAAATTGTACTGCCGTTTCATCAGTAGTGTGTGTATATTAAACCGTCTTTTAATCAATTGAAAAAAAAAACCAAACCCATCATAAGAGATGGTCTTATTTATACAAGACCTCATTTTGCAGAAAACTTAACTAATCGAGTTCCATCTTCGTAAATACTTCTAAAAACAAAATATTACACAATAGTAACGAAATGATACTTCAGTTGCTAACGTTAGATATTCAGCTTGTAAAGCACAGATGCGTGTCAGTTACTTTTTAGTTCATCTCTGTTATCTACCCACTAAATCAACTCTTAGAGATACTTCCATTTTTAAATTTCTTTTTAAAAAAAACTCTCATGAACAGATAACTTTTAGTGCTCTGTGAAGGTAGCTTTTCTTAACTAGAGAAACCCCAAAATTCCAATAGCACTTTTGATTATGCAACTATCTGTAGTGACTAAGTAATAAGATTGGGAAAAATATTCCATAATCAATTATGAAATGCTTCAAAAAATTAGAATTGAATGTGCATAAAAGGTAGGGTCAATACAGGTTTATTGTAATTTCAATAACTTAAAAGTGTGAAAGTTGGGCTACCTTTTCAATTTTTCTTACTTCAAGATACACAGCAAGTCTACAAAAATTGCTTGCAATGAAAAATCACACACACATATTTACTTTGAATCAATAGGGAAAGAACGCGATTTAAAATGGTATGGACCGAAGTGATAGTAGTTAAATGTGTGGGTAAAACTCTTTAAACAGAGTAAACAGGCGAGTTAATATTTTCAATACAAAGATGAAATTCAAAAGATTGCTGGGGTCCAGCTAGCAACGATTTACTTCCTATCAATGACCGCATTAAACAAAAACATCAGCTTTAATTTAAATTTACAAAAAAAAAAAGTTTTTTCAGCAACAATATATCCACACCCTAAAATAAGAAATTTAAGGTCTTTATTCGAGTTCTAATCAACGTATGCAAATTGAAACTTTCGAGGCAAATTCATAATCAGAACTAATAACTTGCTACAATTTAGGTATTCTTAATACCATCAGTACTGATACTTTGTCAATTTATTGACGATGTAGAATCCAATCAAAACTCGTTCTAAAGACGCCCAAAATAATATTGTGGCAGAATAAGTTTGCTTCAGCAGCTATCCTTTATTTCAAAGTAGCATAAAAGTTTACGATATAAATGGCCATTATTTGTAAAAGTTTCTGGATGAAACATCATTTACTGTTCCAATCAAGGTTAATAAGCAAAATCTTTATTATTCCAAGAAAGGTTAATACACACGTTAAATGAAAATTAAACATTTCCCTTTTTAAAACAATTCAAAATCCTAATTTTCAATCATTTACTTGTTACAAATTTTCTCGTGAGAACAGGGGATATAATTTCAATAGGAAAAAGATTGAACTATTTTATGCTACCGTAATAAGATAAATGAAGGTTAAAAGAGTCTAAAGAGTTAAAAATCTAATACTGAAGATCAGGTCTTCCTTGACGTCTAATGTATCTTGTAGAATAAATGTTCTTGTTCAAAATGGATATTTTGAAGACTACACCATTATGCAACTCGATGTGTAACCAATTTTTATTATAATCATGACTATAGAATCTTATTAAATTTTGATGAATTGGAATTGGATCTGATCTGAAAGTCCCTTCTTTATAATTACAAAAAGTCGAAATCAGAAATTGAAAATGATCAGATTTTAATAAGAAAAAACGTCGGATTATCTAACAACCAATTCCAGTCATGGTTGTAAATATAATGAATTCAAGTAATATATATATATATATATATATATATATATATATATATATATATATATATATATATATATATATATATATATATATATATATATATATATATATATATATATATATATATATATATATATATATATATATATATATATATATATATATATATATATATATATATATATATACTGAGAAATACAGTATAGATTTATGAGTGAACTTTCTACAACAAAGATTTAAAATATTGAGACAAAATAATATAGTTGCAAAAGAGTCTGTCTCTTGAAGGTAAGCGATTCTGTAAGGCATAAACAAACTAAAGAATCAACGATAAACTCTCCTTTAAGAGTTTTTTTTTTTATACAGCATTTTGCAACTGTTAGTTTGGAAAATAAGTTCTTCAATTCTTAAAGATAATTTTACTTTAACATTCATATACAAATTTTTTCATTATCACTATCAATATGACTTCGATTAATGGAATGAATTTCTAATGATTACATTACTCTTAACACAAGGAAATAAAATTTTTCCACTTTTTAAAAGATGTATATATATATATATGTAAAATGCTAATAATAATAATAATCAATATTCCAAATTTAAACTTATATAATATAGTGCTCAGTCATAATGTTAAGTGAGGCAAGCACTAATATATATATATATATATATATATATATATATATATATATATATATATATATATATATATATATATATATATATATATATATATATATATATATATATATATATATATATATATATATATATATATATATATATATATATATATATATATATATATATATATATAGATAAATATTAAGAATTGAAAGACCAAAATAATTAAGAAGAACCTAATAAAAAAAATATTTTCTTTTTTAATATTTTTAACTATTAAATGGAGAGAAAAGGACTCAAGCAATTGAGAACTGAACTCCTCTACCAAAATGTACATTTAATTTTGCTTTTCTTTCAATTAAAAGGAAGAGACCTAATATAATAGACATGCAAAATGACAGACAGACAGACACAGACGCCGCGTAAAGGAACAAACTGGTCTAAATTACTCTTTCATTGTGTTGAGAATATAAATCAAAAAATAAATAGTGTGTCTACTAAATCAAATATCTTCAACATACACATCACTAAAATAGTAATAGTAATAAAAATCATAATATTCGCGATGGTAATAAATTACACAGACAAATATACAGGCCACTTATAATAATAATAATAATTAATAAATAATAATAATAACCTGCACTAAAGTAAAAGTAGCTTTTCATTAAATAAATATTTACCCCGCTCTATATATATATATATATATATATATATATATATATATATATATATATATATATATATATATATATATATATATATATATATATATATATATAGACAAATTTAATTTCCTCTTCCTTTGTTATCACAGAAAGGGAAAAATTTTCCCTTAATAATAATAATAATAATAATAGTAATAAATTATTTTAATAAATGAAAATAGCAAAAAATTTCTGTTTATTTTTTTTTTTTAATTTAAATATACACAACAAATATTCGAGGAAAGAAAATGAGAAATGGAAAGAAAGTGACAATTCTATATTTTATATATATATATATATATATATATATATATATATATATATATATATATATATATATATATATATATATATATATATATATATATATATATATATATATATATATATATATATATATATATATATATATATATATATTATATATATATTATTATTTTAAAATTTTTTTGCACTCACTCTAATCTTGATGGGTAGACAAATTTGATGTATCTATTTAAAAAAAGAAAATTAAAAACATTAGAAAAATGAAATGCATAAAAGAATTTTTACTCAACCAACCCCTCCCAAACTCTCCCTCCTCCAGTCTATTGTTCAATAGATTAATTTATTTAACAATAATGTGTTTATCGGGTCCGTCTACTGCACGACCATGAATTATTGAAACAAAAACTCGTTGGGCAACTAGATGGCAAGACAACTGAACCAGTAGGATTTACTGGACTGCTTTGGAGAATAGCGCCCAAGTTCAATTTTAGAATTCATTGCTTTCTCGTCTCCAGACATCAATATAGATCATAGGGAGGGAGATGAGCACTGAATATTTGACAGATATCTACATAGCTTTGTCGAATGGTAACTGCTCTTCAGCTTAGGCAGCTCAACAATTAAGGTAAGTTGGTACATATCAGGTTTACAACAATGCAACAGCAAAAGTGTTATGCAACTGTGAGTGAACCAGTAAACGTTCTAGAACCTTTAAACAAAATTATGAAAGTCATCATGGCAGCTTACCCACCAATAGTTCAAAATAAAAATTTTCAATTAGGGGGCAAAAAATAAGAAAAAATTTCAAATAGATACATCTCAGACAATAAATGCCTAGAAGAACAGAGTCCTCAGTAAGAACTGTTTCATTGTTCACCTCAAATACATTTTGATATCAAATATTTATAAAGATGCCTGGCACATAAGAGAAATGGTATTGAAATGTTAAAGGCACAATTAAAGCAACAAGCATCTGGGAGCATTCGAATTAATATACGAAGTCAACACTAATATGAAGTGATCAACTGATAAACTACTAAAGTGACCAAACCTCCATTACAGAAACAATACTTAAGGATTAAAAAATTTGAGACGAGAGACAAGCTTGCTTGCTTGCTTGCTTGAAGAGCTGATCCCACCATTCCCTTATCATACAAAAGTGATCAAAAGACATCAATTTAGTAACGTAACTCAGCTAGCATAACAAAGTAAAGAAGAGAGGAATTAATTCACTCATTCTCATCTTCGCAATATGAACTAAAATAGATTACTGCATATGCTTTTAAAAAATAAAAAAAAAAAAAAAAAAAAAAAAAAAAAAAAAATATATAATATATATATATATATATATATATATATATATATATATATATATATATATATATATATATATATATATATATATATATATATATATATATATATATATATATATATATATATATATATATATATTATGACTTGAAACCAAATGTAGGGTAGTTGAGGATGGATATGCTGGAATTTGATATATAGCCACCTATTAGTTGAGAATTCAAGGCTGCCAACGTATCACTAACAAGCAAAGAGAAGTACTTAATAACTATCTTACTACTATGGTATGAATTGTTATTTATGAGCCTCCTCTTCGGATTTCTCTTTTGAACAGTCATAGCATAAAGACAAAACTATCTTTTGTATTCTATAGGGCCCGGGTTCGATTCCCTGATAGCAAACTTTAAACTT
>SEYY01000435.1:226680-276680 GCA_009176605.1 Armadillidium nasatum | reverse complement strand
ATTTGAAAATTTTAACTCATAATTAAGAATTTTACTTTACCAGATATCCAGCTTGATAGTACTAAATATTCCCAGATAGTCAGGTACCAAAAAATGGTTGGATAGGCCAGATAACCAGATAGCAAATTGGATATCCAGTCTATCCCTAATATATGATTTACGGATCAAGGATTTGATTCTAGTTATGAATCCAGACATTTCTAAAAAAAATCTTAATCCTACTAAACTTTTATCATTTACTTTTATATGCTGTTTTATTCTGCATCCAGGCTATACTGTATCTATTTTGAAATGAGTTGGTTTAACAATTATACTAAAATAATCACTGATATCTACTTAATTAATGTTATAACATAAACAGTAATAAGGGTGTGTGAGGGAAATCACTATTTTTACTCTAATTTCCTAACAACAAATATTTAATATTTAACATAAACATTAGAGGGGGGGGGGGAACTGACTAATTTTCCTTATTTTTTATCTTAAAATTTTTGATGTGCATTTGAATGTTTGAATACTATACCGCAGAAAAAACATTTGTTCTCCATGTATAGGTATAATTAATGATCCTCTTCTCTTTATATACATTACCTACTTAGAAAAGTCTCTTTCACAGCATCATGATAAAGCAGGGACTGCAATAACTCTTCCTACTTGTAAATATGACACATGGAAAGAGTTTGTTCCACCAGGTTAGGCTGTCAATAGGATGTTTTACTGCAACTTTTTACCTGACTAAAATTTTAAAAGCTAAACAAAATTTTAATATTGAGAGGTTGTTCCTCCCTTTGAGGCCAATCGCTACAAATTTTATTGACGTAGAAATGTTCCTTATCATTTGTGCATAAATGTATGAAATGAAACACTTGTGAATTTCAGTATTTAATAATATGTTACTTTAGGTATTAATGGACTTAATTAACAAAACTTGTTAAAATATTGTTTTATGAGTTATATTAATTAACAATTTGATTTTAAATTCTCAATTTTGAAACTCACAAATTTTGTGCACCATAACTTTTCCCCTAGCCCTTAAAAAAAATTTTTTTTTTTACCTACTTCTTTGTTTTTAGGTAAAAAAAAAAAAGACTAGATATACAAAGTTTGAGCAAAATCTAAGACAACTGTCTAATTTGTCCTGGAATCAATCTTATATATATATATATATATATATATATATATATATATATATATATATATATAATATATATATTATATATATATATATATATATATATATATATATATATATATATATATATATATATATATATATATATATATATATATATATATATATATCACTTATACTTACAAAGTCCACACCAATTGTGCTAATATAAGACTCTGTATAAGTATCATCCTGGAGGAATAGATATTAAATATTGTTATAAATCAATGTTAAACAATATAATGCATGTCATTATAGGAAAGAAAAAAAAAAAAAAAAAAATAGACATTACTTACAGCAAATCTAAGTAGTAAACAGGACTTCCCAACTCCACTGTCTCCAATTAAAAGTAGTTTGAAGAGATAATCACTGAAAAATTAAATTATATTATTGTTGTTATGCACATTTTAGTGTATATATATATATATATATATATATATATATATATATATATATATATATATATATATATATATATATATATATATATATATATATATATATATATATATATATATAGTTTTGTGATGTGGCTTATGGTTTAGTCCGTTTATATAGGTTGGATGATGTTGGTAAGTGCAGTGGTGGTGGAATGGTTGGGTTTGAACCCGTGTTGGAAGTTTTGTTGTGGGATGAATTGGAGGATAGAATTTAGGATTAGTTTTTCAAGAAGTTTTGAGATGGTGGATAATAAGGAGATTGGGCGGTAAGAGGAGGGGTTTGACGGGTCTTTGCCGGGTTTTAGTTTAGGGATGATTAATGCTTTTTTCCATTGGGGAGGGATATAGTTGAGTTGGATGGATTTGTTGAAGATGGAGGTTATGTATGTGATTGTGTGGAAGGATAGGTGTTTTAGGTGAATATTTGATATGTTGTCTGGTCCTGTTGCTGGAGAGTTTTTGATAGATTTAATGGTGTTTTGAGTGTCTGTGGGTGTAATGGCGTTTAGGTTGTTATGGTTGTTGTGTAGCTTTTTCAGTTTTTTGATTATTTTCCTGTTTTGAGGGTGGGTAGGTAAGCTACTTTGTTTAGCGAAGTGTGTGGCTAGTTGGTTGATGTGTTGTTTGGGAGTTAAAGGGGTTTGTGTAGTGGGATTAGTTGGAGTTTCGTGAGTGTGAAGAGGGTTGTTTTTCGAGTTGTGAATTGTGTGGATTGTTTTCCAGACTCTTTTGCTGTTTGTGTTGTCCAAGTTTTTGATGAGGAAGTTTTGGTAGTTGTTAGTTGTGTGAGTTTTTATTAAGGTTGATAAACTATATTATATTATAAAACTATATTAATTGCAATTGACATAAACAAAGCCTTCGATACTGTCCCGAGACAATCTTATCCACAAAATCCTCCAATCCAACATCACAACAAATACTAAGAAATGGCTATCCAACTTCCTATCAGGCAGAACCGCCCAAATACAACAAAACGGCCTTAAATCACGTACCATCAACATAAAGAACGGAGTTCCCCAAGGAGCCATTCTCTCCCCCACCCTTTTCAACCTATACACAGCAGACCTCCCACAACCCCAAACAGCTTCCACCCCATCACTACATACGCCGACGACATAACTATTGCCACCACTCACGAAGACCTCTCCACCGCAACAACACTCACACAAGACTACCTAACACAACTCCAAACTTGGCTAGTAGAAAACAGGATGACGGCATCACCAAACAAATCCTCCATAACCCTCATAACAACAGACAAACACTTATCCAACACCTACCCAAATGTCCTACTAAACAACACCCCCATACCCTTCAACAAATCCCCAAAGATTCTCGGCCTAACATTTGACACTCACCTCACTTTCTCCAAACACATTCAAAATACCACCACAGCCGCAACCAGAAAACTCAACATCCTCAAAACAGTGGCCAACACTGACATACACAACAACATACAAACCTCAATTGCAATCTACAAACAATTTATACGCCCCACCATCAACTATGCCTCCCCCATCTGGCACCCTCTGCTCTCCGACAAAAACTTAACGACACTCCAAATAACACAAAATAAAGCCCTTCGCACCATTACCGGCTGCACACCCACAACCCCCCAACAACACCTTCATAACGAAACCAAGATACTACCTATAAGGAACCACCTCGAAATGATAGGCACCCAATTCTATGCAAAAACCCGTCTACCCACACACCCATGTCACAAAACTATCCTCCAACCTACCAATCAAAGACTAAAACAACCTCCATTGTCCACCGGAGCCTTTTACAAACGGATCCTAAATCGCATTCCCCCTCCTCCCCCCAATACCACAACAACCAAACATATACACACTCATCTAACACATTCATATATGATTAACAGACCTCCAAACAGCATCCTTAACGAACCCCCTCCCGAAATAAACCCCGACTCAACAACCTCCCAAGACACTTACAAATCTCACTAGCAAGATTGAGATGCGGGCACCACCCAAACTTACAACATTACAAAACACAATTTCAATTTAAACCAGGCAACATCTTCCACTTGTACCAGATGCGAAAGGGCCCCGGAGACCGTAAAACACTTTCTTTTAGACTGTCCCTCCAAACTATCGCCCCAAAATCTTCTGGGGCATCACTTCTTTGAAAGATCTCTGGACGAGACCGACTGCGGCGGGAGGCTTCATTAGCGAAGTGTGGCCGCCTCAACAAGGGGTGGTCAGGGGGTGAGAAGGTAAAAAAAAAAAAAAAAAACAGGTATATATATATATATATAATATATATATATATATATATATATATATATATATATATATATATATATATATATATATATATATATATATATATATATATATATATATATATACCATGTCGGCTTATGTGGTATACAAATTTTGTCCTATATAATATGTTCCAGAGGCTACATTGGTTCTACAATATTTGCGAGCATCAGGGTATTTCATCTCTTACTTCTTTTCCTTTGTCTTCCCCTCCATTTTCCAACATTCGCAATCACTCATTCTTACCAGTTTTTCCAACTTCCAAAACAATTTTCCATCCTCATTTTAATCCAATTTCTGTCTGTCTTCTTGAATCTCTTTATATTCATAAGTGCGGAACTCAACAAAAGTCTCTCTACATCTCCCTAACTCTTCACTTGTCTTTCTTTCTTGTTCAAACTTGCCACTGCCTTCGTTTCTACACTTCTACAATATGTTTGAATGCCCTTTTCTTCCCTCTTTACTTGTTCTCATCGCAGTCCTAATTTTTCCAAACATCCTAATGTATAGCACACAAAACAATCTTGATTCTCCTACCTATCTTCTACCATATTTCTCTTTCATATATATATATATATATATATATATATATATATATATATATATATATATATATATATATATATATATATATATTCGAATTTACCTTTCTCAAACCACATATCACTCTCAGTCCCTTCATCTCAAATGTATTCAATTGTTTCCTCATCTCAGCATTCATCATCAATATTTCAAAGCTTACAGATGGCAAACAAACTTTTTTTTTTTTTTTTTTTTTTTTTTTTATATATATATGTTAGCACCCCTCACGGTCAAAGCCGTTTTCAAGGAGGGGGTATAATTAAAAGATAAAAGTAAACCCAGCCAATCTCAAACCTGAAGTAGGTGGGCACAGATAGAGGATTTAGAGGTAGGTTAAATACAGCAGGAAAAACAGACGAAGATAGTACAGAACAGAAGTGGCTGGAAAGGAGGAGGTATCACAATGTGCAAGCCTGGAGTATGTATGCCCTGCTAACACAAAATTCATGTGCAAGCAAGGTACCCCTTGTGCTGCGAGGGTGATGCAATAGTGGTGGAATGCGAGAGGTCAACTTAATCAAGCCTCTCTATAGAAAAGAGATTGCACCAATGTCACATCTCAGAGTAGGAGTCAAGGGAATTTGAAAGTAGGGACAGTTTATTAGTCTTTTAATCTTAGATGCAACCATATCCAAAAGAAAACGGAACCGGAACATCCCCAAATGGAACCACCCCAAATTTGAGAACAGGATGGATAAGGATCCCCTACATAATTGAAGGAACTGTTCAGAAGAAAAAAATTCCTGCAATCTGAACAGAACTCCCAGCATTTTATAGGCCACCTTAGCAACCATTGTGATATGAGGTTTCCAAGATTTTTTGTTTATGTTTGTGTTTTGACCAAGAATATTTTTTATTCACAGTTGAGACGGAGAACCGACGATGGAGAAAGGAAAGTTGGGAAGTGTTTTTGTGATAGTGTGCGAAGAAGTTGAGTTTTCAAAGAGATGAATTTCACAAGGATCTCATGCACATGATCGTATGAAATCACGGGTAAAGACATGGAACACCTATGAGGAGGAGGAGTAAGAGAAGGAATGCCAAAATCATCCAGGGTAGAAATTAGATGAAAAAAGGAGGCTGAAGAAATTGGGATCCATCAGATCGAATAAGAGTAGGAAAGGAAGATGTGCAAAAGTTGTTAGATATTTTTGGCAAGAGGCCAGAAACTTTTTATCAGTAGGAGAACCAAGGAGGTCAGTGCACTTCCTTTTGGTGAAAGTACATTTGGCATGTCTAAGTATATCCCTGCAACAATTCAGAGTTGAATGAAAATTAGAAAGTGATAGAATAGGAATTTTTTCCATGCTAATATATGCACTGTTTTAAATTAGTTTTTGATTTTCTCCCCTTCTTCCATCCTTCCCTTAATCCACCCCTACCCACCCCAATCACTTTCATTCCTTCCACCAAACTACAAACAATGCATTATATGAAAACATAAGATTTACCTCCCATTCACCTTTCACACTTCTCAGACTAATACCCTTACCTTCCTTCTCCATTTCCTTAACACTTCTCAGACTTATACCCTTAACTTCCCTCTCCATTTCCTTAACTACACCATCCATTAACAGATTAAACAACCAAGGTGACATAGGGACTGACCGGGGTTGGAATTTTACCAGGGCAGGGGTCTCCCAAATTTGGCTGGGGCCGAGGCTCTGGCAAGAGATGCCTAAAACTTGTAAATAGGTCAAAAGCACTGAAATTTTAAAAGAAAATGATATAATTTAATTGATTAATTTAATTATAAGGGAGGAGTAGAATAGCCAACATTCACTTAAATTGATAATTATATGCATTTTTTTCAGAAAAATATTTCAGAAAATTACAGATTTTGTATAATAAAAGTTCAATTTGAATACTAAAGATGATATGGAAATATGACCATTACAGTCTAATGAGGTAAATATAATAGTTAATAGTACTAGTTTCATCATCATTAAAATACTGGTGATAGCAAATTAAGGTTTAAAAACTTCAATTAACGAAAATTTTAAAATTTTCAGGAACCTAAATCTTCTGGATTCTCATCTTTGTGGGAAGTTGTCCTTGCAGACTTCAATAATTCAGAAGACAGTATAGGACTATGTCCGAATTTACCTAAGTCTGCTGAGTTGAATAAATATATGAAAATGAAAAAAATTAACATCAACAAGAATGATCACTTATAAATATAATTTACAATTAACCCTTGCAGGTAAACCTGATAATTAGCCAGGGATAGGGCCAAGGCCCATCAGTCAGTTCAAAGTAACGTTACACACCCTGTCTCTGCCTCACTCCTACACTAAACCAATCAGTAAGCTCCCTCTTCACTCTCACCTCAATCTAAAAGTTTCATAAAAGGCTATAATCCCTTTCAATAATCTTCCTCCCACTCACTACCCCTCCCGCAATATCAGAAAACAACTTCCTCCTACAAACCCTATCACATGCTTTCTCCAAATCCATAAAGAATATATTCTCCACATCTTTCATGCAATTTCTCACCAATCCTTCTCAGCATAAACACCTGGTCAACACATCCTCTACCCTTTCTAAAACCTCCTCCTTTCTCACCCTCCCCTCTCTTGTCAATTCCTTCACTATTGCCAATGATACCCTCTCATAAATCTTCCCTATCACACACCACAAACTTTTTCCCCTATAACTCCTTCGCACCATTTTGTTCCCTTTTATTTTTTATAAGCACAATGCAAGCATTCTGAGGCACTTTTTCCCCCATGTTGAACATTCTAACCAACCACTCAACTACCTCTCAAGCTCCCTTTCTTATTATCTCCCCATATAGAGTCTGTACTTGCAAACTTTCTCTTTTTCAACTTTCTTACTGCTACTTCCACCTCCTCCTTAGTAATATTCCTCTCGATTTCCCCAGTCACTTTCATAATATTCCTCAAAGCTCTCCCCTTTCCAATCACTCTCCCACTATTCAGTAATTCCCTAAAGCACTTTCTCCATCTCTCTTCAACCTTTTTCAACTTGTATTAACTCACCATCCTCCCCCTTAACTCATTCCCTTTCTTCACCATTTACCTCCTTCCAAAACATTTTACTTCTCTCTTTAAAAGTTTCTGCAAGCTTTCTGCCCCACTCCTCTTCCACTCTCCTTTTTGCTCTCAACCTCCTGCACTTCTCCCATTCCCTACCCTCATTCATAACCAAATACCTGTTAAAGGCTTCTTTTTTCCTTTCACAAACTCTTCATTCCACCACATACTCTCCTTAATACATTAACATCCAATAACCTGCTCCTCCTTTCCCTTCTCACACACACAATCTAAAAGTCCCCTTTCCCCATTTACCCACTATACTTATGAATGACTTCTTTCATAAACCATGTATTTCTTAAGATCCCTTGTTGTACACATTCCAATCAACTCTATCCTTTTTTCAATTACCTTTTCGACTTCAAACACTCCTACATCTTATTCAAAATTCTATTTGCCATAAAACTGGATTATCTATAAGAATATTTCCATCATATGTTCCATATATCTGTAGTTAATACCCCTAAAAAGGAAAATCTCTTCAGCCTCCTTTTCTAATCTAATTCTAACTTGAAGAATTTTTGCATTCCTCCTCCTCCTCTCAGGTGTACAATGTATCTACCTATAATTAGACATGATTGGGTGAGAACCTACTGAGATCTATGAACATCACTAAGGCTTATGCTCAAATGGCATTCCTGTGTGTTCTGAAAGAGTGTGTTTAAGCTGGCAATTGTCCTAGTTTGACTATGTCTCAATAGTAATACTTTTACTCAATGCTGGAAGTATGCATATGTTCTACCAATCCCAAAGAGGGGATGCCACTAATTCATCCAAATACCATTCTATAGCTTTCACTTGTATTCTTTGTCTAAAATTTCTCATTTCCTGAATCATCTGTAGTCTCATTCCCTTATTTTTGATCATCATTTTGGCTTTTGACAATTGAGGTCAACTAGTAACATAACTTTCCTATCTCCTGCTTTATAGTATTCTGCCCTTATAGACAATTAAGAGTCTTGAACAGATATGAATAAAATACTGTGAAATTTTCAGTTTTAATTCCACCTACAATAATCCTGGGAGAGAAGATATTATCCCTAAATTCCAAAATTACTGAAATCTGGGAAAAAGACAAAACTTAACTTGGGCCCAAGTCTGGTATAAATACAATTGCATACAATGTTATATTCTGAATATTTGCATCAGAAAGGACATTTAAAAGACAATATATCTGTAAAGATACCTGCTAAGAGCAAAGTCTATAACCCTTAACCTGACTAGTGGTAATTTTTAAATTATTCCCTACCACTCATAGACTCATAGAACAAAGAGTACAGATATGCTCAATTGCTTTTTGTGTACTAAAACAAAGAAAAATTAACATTAAAATTACATCATGTATACTAGTCCATCCCAGTTAGTTATACAGAAATAGCTCTAATGAGTATTCTGACTTCCAAGATTTTAATATATTAAAAATATAAAACCTATCTTTCAAACATGTTAATAGTTTCAAAATAGTTTTAATTTACAATTTAGACCTAAATATTTTTAACATATGTCATTTTCCATTCATCAAGTTTTTAGTCTATTTAAATTTCCTAAAAATTTGGGAGAAAAACAGCATCCTATTCATCTTTTTAGGTGTGAAAACACCTAAATTTTATTAGTAAAATAATATCTAAGTTCTCTTACAATTTTTTAAGATACTTTTGGAGATGACAATTCCTAAATATTTAGATGTAAATAAACTCATTTTCGTAGCTGTCATCTGTATCTCAATATTTAAGTATTGTCAATTTTTTAAATTTATTTTAATAAATATATTAAAATGAATGATAAATATGCATGGTTTATCTCTTACCTAGTATTTATTATTCAAAATATAAACTTGAAATGTATATTGAAAAAAAATCTATTTAAACGGGGTGGAAAAAATTCACTAAATTAAAATGCACTTAAGGTAGTAAATATAGATTTCAGACATCAAGAAGCTTGGCTTTCATCTGCAACTTTAAATATGTAGTAAGAAATTGGGTGGAGGAAGATTATCAGAAAATATATTGATATTAATATAGGTATAAAAATTGTTAAATCTAACAAACTAGTTTAATTTAACCTAATCTTAACTTAAAAGTTAAATGTAAGCTAATGGCCAATAAATAAGCCTAACTTAAATAAAAAATAAAAAGGTACTAAAATACACTTAAGTATTTCAAATATCTAATAACAATGGTATGAAATATCAATAATTTTTTTATATTCTCTTCCTATATCGCTATAAGGCATAGACATGTTCAGTGTAGTACTCTAACCATTTTTAAATTTATTGAACTATTTTCCATCTTATTTAAGGTTTTTCTTCAATATACATTACATTTCCAGTTTATATTTTGAATAACAATACCAAATAAGATGAACCCTGCATAAAATATTTGAAGATTTATAAATTTTAGTTTCATACAAAATAAAAAGGAATACTAGGAGCCTACATAAGCAATCAGTATAATTAAGCCCATTAGAAAATATTTTTTTCAGTAACATTATTTCTCCTTAATTTGTATATAGACTATTATTTTGTTTTGGCTACTTACAACAGAGTATTCATGATCTTGCATCAGTTGAATACTTTGGGAGCCTAGCCACCATGGTGAATTAGAACAGCTGACTCAAAAATGCATATTTTAGAAAATTGTTTTACTGTGCAAATCATAAGATACACCAAAAAGAAAAGTTCAAAAATGTCCTTACAAAAATAGTGCACCACTAAATTTTTATGAAGTTTATGGATGAATAGAAAACAGTTATAATAGATTTTGTAGATTAAAATATTTTTTTGTAGGACAATTTTACATTTTGGAATACCATGTAAGAAATACTGATATAATAAATATTTACCATATATTTAAATGAAACCTTCATATATATCTTTAGATAAAATATCATACACCCCCTGACTTATTAAGAGGTGGTTTACTTTTTCACTATATAATAATAATTATCATATCAGTTTTAATAAAATATTCATTCCTATAAATTCCTGTATCAAAATATCAGTCTTGTGAAAATTTAAAAAAGATATTTACATAAAGAAATATTTTTGATATTGTAAAAATTTGGTATTCCACACTTCATTAAGCTTTCCTTCATTTTAATATATTTTATCTTTACAATTTTGATAGGGGGGGAAAATGTTCACCCTGTTTATTACCAATTGAATCTTAGAATAACCATTTAAAGAAATGACATCTTAAATAATTTTGACTGGGACAGTCTTAATAGGCCAATGTGGCTCTTTTTCTTAAATTGTTCAATATGTAAGCATTCTTAACACCTGTAAGCCAAATCGCCCTCTCTATTTTTTTAGTAGTATCAAAACATCAAATTGGATAATTATCCTCAAATTATTGTCTAATTTTGTCAAATGAGAAACCTGATCAGCATAAAGTTATACGCCCTACAGTATGGTTAGAGTAGAAGGAAATTGTCCTAACTTAAGATATAAAATAAAGAGCAACTTACTATTCTGGATTCATGGCTGACATTATAAAATAATAATAATTATATTTCTATACAATTAAAATAAGTTAAAATTAGAAAATTGCTAATTTTATTGACATATACGTATCACAAAATACTCAAACATCTATATTCCTACGTTACTCAATATGGCTGTCTACTGTTTTCCATGAATATGACGTCATGCCACATAATAAATGAAATAGTATAAAGAAATGCGACCTATTCGAATATGAAAGCTTTAACTTTTACATATGAAATTAAAATAAAGGATGCATTCGAAATGAACATAAATTATTTACGAAAATAACAGAAATTAATAACAATTGATATTTTGTCATTTAATAGGTAAATTTAAATTTTTAATTATTGGCAGTATAATATGAGAAAATCTAGTATTATATAACAAGGAGCTTTTTTCTATGTTCTGTCATGCACTTCTTATCAAGGGTATCCTAACCAAAAATAAAAAGCGTATGACTTCAACTACTACTGCTTCACACTTTAGACCCATTTTAGGTTGGCAACAGTAGAAGTTTGAAATTCGTTCGGAGTTTCAGAAACATATATATATATATATATATATATATATATATATATATATATATATATATATATATATATATATATATATATATATATATATATATATATATATATATATATATATATATATATATATATATATATATATATATATATATACATTAGTGTTAAGCTGAGACTCATGTGTTTGAATGACTGATGTGTGTGGTGATGTCCAGTCACACATCAGGGTAGTAAAAGGCGAAGTAGGGTTATCTTCTTTATTAACAAAAAATGCAAAAGGCAGTGCTAGTAGAAATAAGACAATAACAATGTAGTCGCCTGCACTCTACTCTGCAGAAGAATATGAACCACAATTTCTACTGTTTCCTTTTTATAGCCTACTTTAGCTTGGACAAAATAAATTCTATTTTTTATAGTGATTGTGCCCCAGCTAAGGTAGGAAGCCAGAACAAACTTTAAAAAGGGAGCACACGATTTTCTAGAACGAGCAAATAAATAAATAAATGTAAATATTTTAAATTTTCAGGTCAGCTATACTAGGAATCGAACCATCGACCTCTTTTAATGGTAAGCAAGAGCGTTACCTCTCAAGTTAAGACAGTACAAAAGAGGAACTGCGTCGGGAAGTCTCAAGAAATAGTTATCAATCAGACTTCCGAACGGACCCCTCCCGACTGCACTCTGACACGGGATAAAGAGGTCAAGGTTCTATCCCTCTTTAGCAGACCAATATATATATATATATATATATATATATATATATATATATATATATATATATATATATATATATATATATATATATATATATATATATATATATATGAATGGAAAAGATTGGTGAAGAGGTGAGTGTTTGGATGGATGTGGCCTGCGATAGATACCACCCTACGATTGTGGGAAAGGTTGTATATGTATATATATATATATATATATATATATATTATATATATATATATATATATATATATATATATATATATATATATATATATATATATATATATATTTATATTTTCTCCTCTGGTGGGCAAAGGCCAGAGGCCTACCAATATTCCACCAGAGTTGGGAGGAAAGTCGGAAACATGGTCAAATTAAAGGCCGACATGACCTGATACACGGCGTTTAAAGGTGCCTAAGTCATAGGAAGTTGGGAAAATAGATGAAGGAAGTGTGTTCCAGACTTTACCAGTAGAGTACATGTAAGATTGAAGCATAGCGGTTAAGTCTGGGGACAGAGAGTTGGACAGAGAAAGGATGAGACTGTGTAGAAAGACGAGTCGCACGAACCCTTTTTAATTTTTTTTTTTTTTTTTTTTTTTTTTTTTTTTTTTTACAGAACGCCACCACTCACGGGCAGAGCCCTTTTCAAGGAGGGGGCACACACACATGCACAAAGCTCATTCAAACACACACACACCTAACGCACAGCCCTCAGGTGGGCGCAGACGGAAGCCTTGAAGAGTGGAAGATTAAATACAGGAGGAAAAATAAATGATGGTAGAGAGTTCCACAGAATAGAGGTGGCTGGAAAGAAGGAGGTACCACAACGGGCTAGCCTGGGATTTCCTACGTCCACACAAAATTGGTGCGAAAGCAGGGCACCCCTTGTGCAACGAGGACGACGCAACGGTGGAGGAATGCGAGAGGCCAATTCCCTCGAGCACCTGCCATTGAAGTACCAAACCCTTTTTAATGGAGGAGGTATGCGACGAGAGAGTTCAGAAGAGCAGTGTCCATTGTAATAGCGATAGTATAGAGAGAGTGACGCAACATTTCGACGGGCAGAAAGAGATTGGAGTGAATTAGTGAGAGCAGGAGAATTGATAAGGCGAAAAGCTCTAGACTCCACCTTTTCGAGGAGAGCTGTGTGTGTGGAGCCTGTTATTGTTTTTCTTAAACTCATAAAATTCACCCTGCATATAGTCATTGAATGCTAGGACATATTTAAAAGATGTGTAAATATTGTCACAGACATTAGAGTCAAAGAATGAGGCAATTTCAAATATACCATAGCTAACAGGAAATGTTTCAATGGAAATTAACTGATTCCTACCAGCAATAAAAGCAACAGAACTAATATCTGCATAAATTTCATACTTAGGTTTTATGCAGAACTCTCGTATTAAAATTACTCAAAGGATAATGAGTACGAGAACTAGACTTAGATTTAATAACCTCAACACCATACTTAGTACTTGTATCTGAATTAAAACAAAATTTGATATAAGGTACATGGTTTTTTAGGGTCATTATTTGTAGTTAAACAAATACCTTCAACAACAATATATCTAACACAATACCAATTATATAATTGAAGATAATTTTTTCCCAGCATGGATAAATCATATCTATACATAAATCTATACTAACATAAGTGCTCTTCCCAAAATGAGTATGCGATTCATGAGTAAATGCAATACTATGGCGAGCTGGACGACGGAACCAACTCAATTGACTCTTCCGACCCCTCCTGAATCTGCTCCTTTCGAGTAATTCGATCTTCGGCTTCGAAACGAACGGATATGTTTCTTGTATCTTCTTGCAAACTACATTATTGTCAGCTTTCTCTATATTATGAATGTCCCAACGATCTTGTAAAAGCTGTTCTTTATCAGGATAGAAATTGGCAAACATCACCAACGCTCGTATCTTGAATAATATTCTTACAACGTTCAAGAGTTCTATAATTAAACTCATTCACGTATGTTACTGTCACAACAAAAGCGATAACATTAAAGGGGGGGGGGCAATATTAGAGAGAGATAACGCGTCGAGGGGACGCCATCACTAAAAAAAAAATCATTCATTACACGGAGGTAATATATATTTATTTTATTAAGCTTTATATATTACAGCTGGGTTCCTGTGTTCCTGTATTCCTTCCTCCCTTCATTCAATTACTTCAAAATAAATATTCAATTACATTCATTTTAGATAGTAGTCAAAAACAAAAAGCACATTAAACAACAACCAAATATAGGTGACAGGAGTGAAAAGGACTTTTAGCAACTGAGGAAAGAACATCTAATGGCATTTTTTATTATTAATATAGTTCTTTTTTAATAATTTTATTTTTGCATTTCATATTTCATATTTTTCATTTTTATTTTCTTTCAGAAACAAAGCTGTTATATTTTAATAACTAACCATAGTGCAATTAAGTAATAAGAGGAGACCTAACTATGAATTTTTCTAAAGAAATATTGCCTCTAGAATTTCCTTCATATATATAACTTTAAAATATTTTAGAAAGATACAGGATATATATTTGAGTTGAAGTCAATTGAAAGGATAGTAAGAATGAAGCGAACAAAGAAAAATATATAACCTCAAACTTTTTACTTTTGAATTTTAGGGACTTGTAATGAACTTGTAAAAACACTTACATTTTATATAAACGTCTGAACGCGACAAATGATTTGAAAAAGTGCTTATTCTTTAACCGGCAGTTTATTTAGTTGCCAAACAGAGTGCTATATCGATACAAAACCAAACCAACTTTACAACCCCTATGAAGAAGAACTTCTCCAATTTAAAGGAAACTTAAAATATAAATAAAGTATATACACTAGATAAAATAGTGAAAGCATATAAATAGTTTTTATACTACTGAATCTATTAAAAAAACAAAAAACCTTAATTTTTTAACCAACACTAAGCAAACAATTACAATAAAACCTTTTCGGTGGCCTATGCTACTTGATTAGGATATAGCCGGAATTGACCGAAACGATAAATTGCAATAATTGCAACAATAATTGACAAGAGAAACCTGGAACTTGCAACAAAATCATTCAATTAAAAGTCTAAAAATTTAACCGGAGCGTTGAAATTTGAATTATAAATTCAAAGAATATTCGAAAGATATAAAAACTTGGGTAGCTGAATTTAGCTTAGTATTTATTTAATTAAAGACCTGTAAAAGTGAAGGGTCGAAATTAGTGATACAATTAATTGAGGAGACTTAATACCTGAATTCCGAACTTTGAAAACTCGTAACGAAAAACAACTTACATTTTATAAAACGTCTAACACGTTGATGGCAATTTTGAAAAGTGTGCATATTTTTAAGCCGGCAATTTGATGTGCCAAAATATAGTGCCATATCGATACAAAAAACAAACCAACTTTTTAAAACCTTGTGAAGGAGAGAATTTTAAAATAATTTCTTCAATATTTAAAGAAAACTTTAAATATATGAAGTATATACTCTAGACAAAATAGTGAAAGTATGTAAACAGCTTTTATAGCGCGTTTTTAATATATGTTGAATATTTCAATTATACGCATTTATATTAATAAAAAGCACTAATGTATAGCCATTTTTAAATATTACAAAGGGGTTAGTTTTACACTGAATTAATTGGTTAGTTTTACATCTATTTCATTTTTAACGTCACCTTCAATTTTCAGAACGTTTTTAAAAATATTAATTTACATATTTCCATACTCATTTTTATATAAAAATATGTAGAAAGGTTCAAATTCTCAAAAAGTTATAAATTCCCATTTATTTCACGTAACCCCGATTTTGGCACCCTACGAGAGTTGAAATTTTGCTAAGTTTTCCCCATAATCTGTGGTTTCCCCCTCGCTTGACGGTAAATATTTTAGACTTGGTAATATCATAGACTTTTACTACTGTAGTTAAAGTCTATGGTAAATATCAATTGACTTTTAAAGTCTATGGTATATATTAACGCTCTGGCAACCTTATCAAAACAGTTTTGGCAGCTGTGTTTCATCATGTTTGGCAACCATGGCGATATTTATATATATTGGAAATGATAATGTTGTTCTTTGTTTAAAGAAATAAATCTTTGATATAAAGGACGAATATTAGATAAATAACATAAAATATTCCGCCACTTTTTTTTTTTTTTCCTGCATGTTTCATTCTCAGAAAAAATGGTGAAAATCGGTTAACAGGCCTCATCACTAAAGAATTGGAAATATGAAATAAAGAAGTTAATATCATTTATAAGATGAACTGAGCTCATGTGGACTTTGATGCTGACAAGGCTTGTCGAGTTTTTCTTTTTTTCGTGTCTTAGTTTTATTTTTATCTTTGCATGAGGGAACTGATGACTAGGGATAGGATAAACCTAGTCTTTCGTGCGTGTATTAGTATTGATATTGTTATTTGAACGGACAGTCTCGATAGGTCCTTTGGCTTCTAACTGTCTCTATTTTCCTATGTTCCAACATTCACTTAAATTAATGATTATTTGCATTTTCAAAAATTTTTCAAAATTGCAAATTTAGCATAATTAAAGTTTAAAAACTATAAAAATTTTTGAATTTTTTTTTCTAATTCACAATAGTAATTTAACAGGCTTACTTAGTTAAAGTTTGAAATATGTGGTGGAGTGGCTTGAGACTGTGGACCAAGAAAAGGATTTAGGTGTGATAATTAGCAGTAATCTGAAGGTGGGTGATCAATGTTTGGAAGCAAGGAATAAAGCTAATAAGATGTTAGGTATAATTAATCGCAATGTAGTTTACAAGAGCAAAGAGGTTATAAGCAAGCTATATAATAGCTATGTCAGGCCAGCATTAGAGTATTGTGCACAAGTTTGGGCTCCTCATTTAAGAAAAGACATAGATATGCTGGAGAGAGTACAACGTCGAGCAACAAGGATGATTTCTGGCTTTGAAAATAAGAGCTATGAAGAGAGGTTGAAGGAGTTAGGAATGTTCTCAGTTGAAAGGAGATTTCTCAGAGGGGATATGATACAAGTTTACAAAATATTTGCATCTGACAGTAATACAGAGATTGAAAAATACTTTATAGTGGACCATGGAAGAGTAACTAGAGGACATAATAAGAAAATTAAAAAGAAGCCATGCCATCTCAATCTAAGAAAATACTCTTTCAGTAATAGAGTTGTTAATTTTTGGAATGAATTGACTGCCACAGGAGATTGTTGACTGTGATTCTCTTGTCAAATTTAAAAAGGGGCTAGATAGATATATGGATGGTTGGTTTAGGTTTATATAGAATAATCTGACTAAGCCAAATTTGGGGGTATATATATATGAATTTTTGGATCAACAGATCAACCTATGACTAAGCCTAACGGCAGTTTTTGTAGTGGGTGATGGTTCATTGAGTATTGCATGTGTAATGGGGTTTAGTTTTTCTTTTATCTATGCATGACTATGCATGAATGAACTGATAACTGGGATGGGATAGACCTAGTCTTTCATGCATGTATTAGTATTGTTAGTATTTGTTTGGACTGGGACAGTCTCGATAGGCCCTTGTGGCTTCTAACTGTCTCTATTTTCCTATGTTCCTATGTTCCTATGTAAGGTTATTGTAGCATTCACAGTAGTGGATTTTTTCATATGAGACCAGGCTGCTAAAAATAACTACATACCTATGAGTTGCCAGTTCAATTGGAACCACGTACTCACGTGTTGCGAGTTCGACTGAAACTATGTGTACTAATTGCAAATAATCTGTTTCTGAGGATAATAATAATAATAATAATATAATTTATTTCAAAGGATAATAATTAATATTATATATATATATATATATATATATATATATATATATATATATATATATATATATATATATATATATATATATATAATTATGGCTTGTATAAATGACTAATTGCAACCTATAAATAAAGAATTCATCCGATTTTTTCGTTTAAAAAGAAATTCAGCAAAATGGGTGTGTAGGTAGGGCTTAGTATTTTATTTATTTATTTATTTTTTTTGTGAGTGCACCTCACCAGCAAGTGCATATGCCATCCTTCCAGGCAGACAAAATACTGCCCTTGAGGCCTTTACGAGTTGAGAGCGAGTGAACCACATGCTATGAGAGCTCGTGATGTTCTTGAGTTTCGTATTGCAATATCTTGAAACTTGGGCCCTTACATCAATCCACATATGTTCTATGAGTTGCATGTTTGCCCATGTCTGGGTCGACAAAATTAATTGAGTGATTAACAGTTAGGTGTTGAAAACCTTCGTAAGTGTAAGCAATTGTTAGCCTTCCAAGAATCACTAATAATTGTTGTACCTGGCAGTATATATATATATATATATATATATATATATATATATATATATATATATATATATATATATATATATATATATATATATATATATATATATATATATATATATATATATATATATATATATATATATATATATATATATATATATACGGCGAGATACTGCCACTTTTACAACCCTTCAACCCTCTCAATATGAAGACCAAAGACTTGACAGTCAACAGCACTTCACCCACTCTCACTTTAGTTACACAACAAGATAAGCTAGACACTCAGGTCTGGTTTTAGGATCCTCATGTTACAAGTTCCTCCACCCTTCATGTGGCCTGGGTGGATCAAAGAAGAATTGCCAATGAAACCTCCAATACCTATGACTTAGAACTCTCGTGACTCTGCAGATGACTTTATGTGACTCAGAACAGTTAAAACAAAAACAAACTACAGGAAAATGCAGGATATTATCTAATAAATGAAAATACACCCCACTAATATATAAATTTACTGAAATATAAATACATGACTCAAAAAATCATTTGCTAATTAGAAAAAATGTGTGAACCAGAATTGTTATGACTATAATCAAATTATTAGTTATATACAAAAAGATAAATATTTTTGTATGCGCCAAAGACTTACAATGAATATTTGAATTGCATACACACATATAAATATCTGTGTAGTGCTCAATTTACAAAATTTTCTCATTTACAAATATAAATAATTGCAACTTTATACACAAATATGGTTATTTATGTATGGTGCAACTAATGAATACTTATTCACAAAAAATCTAATTGCATACACGTAATATATATATATATATATATATATATATATATATATATATATATATATATATATATATATATATATATATATATATATATATATATATATATATATATATATAGTAGTGCTCAAATGTACAAAATTCTCTCATATACAAATATAAATATTTGTATATGATTTATTCAATAATTGCAACTTCATACACAAATATGATTATTTATGTATGGTGCAACTAATGAATCTCTATAAATGACACAATCTAATGGCATACACAGATATGAATATCTGTGTAGTACTCAACTATACAATTTTTTCCTCATACACAAATATAAATATTTGTGTATGATTTATTCACTAAATTTCTACATTATATGAAAATATGAATTAATGAGAATGGTACCACGTTCACAAATATGAATATTTGTGTAGGGGCTTAATTATATGAAAAGAGGTTATTTAGGAATGAGTGGTATGTGTACTTATATATATATATATATATATATATATATATATATATATATATATATATATATATATATATATATATATATATATATATATATATATATATATATATATATATATATATAGGAGTGTACTATATCTGAAAATTTCAGTTCCAATACACTGCTAAAATATAGGAACCAACTGGGGCTGGAATTTTGCCAGGGTTTCCCAAATTTGGCTGAGGCTGGGGCTCTTACTGGGGTTGCCTAAAATTTGTAATAGGGTCAAAAGCACTGAAATTTTACTTTAAGGAAATTAGATATAACTTTAATTGTTATTTATTTAATTATAAGGAAGGAGTATCATAACCAACATGCACTTAAATTAATGATTATATGCATTTTCTCCAAAAAAAAATTCAGAAAATTACAGATTTTGTATAATAAAAGTTTAAAAAAAAAAAAAAAAAAAAAAAAAAAAAAAAAAAAAAAAAAAAAAAAAAATGCTTGGGAAATGTTCCAATATAAAAGGATAAAAATTTCTCACACAGTAAATACTTCTGAAAGAATAGAACAATTAATGCACACCTTGTCAATATATATATATATATATATATATATATATATATATATATATATATATATATATATATATATATATATATATATATATATATATATATATATATATATAGTTAAATTAGAAATTAATTTGAATTTTAAGGAATATCTGGCCAGATATCTGGTATCTGGTTATCTTGAAAATTCACTATCCAGCCCACCCCTAACTGGAATATATATGATCATATTATTACATGATAAACCTGTATCATATTGGAATGATGTTTTCTCATTTTTATCCCCCAATATAGTGTTTAAATATTCATATTGTGCAAAAGGAATGAAAAAGCAGTTTTCTCTACTCTCAGGCCCCATTGAAATTTGATATTTTTATGAAATCTATTGTCAAGACATATATATACTTTTTCATACATTTTGGATCATGTGAACAAAACTTTGGGAATGGAAATGTGTCACTCTTAATGGCCATTTCTGATAATCTATAGAATCTAAGGAATGTATTCAACCTTTGTTAATGCACTACTAGTATTGATTTTGTAACCTACTTAGTTATTTGGTTTTCTGGAGGATTGGCATTTTTTGTTGTCTCCTTATCAGGAACCCTTGAAAGTAATGAACAAGTATATACTTCTAGAGGTTTATTGGTTTTTAACCCTATGGAATAATCTTTGCTAGTCCGACATTGTGATCTCACTTGTTCAGTGCTTGTTTATACTTTAATGAGTTTTGAATTGGGATAATAAATCCCTTTCTTTGTGTGATATCATTCTGAAATTTCTTCTATCTGGAAGTCTTCTTTAATTAGAAAAGAATAGTTTTTAAAATATACTTTGGAGACTGTGTAGAGGAGAATTATAGGACTGTAAGAGACAAGATTGTTGGAATATTCGTTCTAGAATTATATATGCCGTATATATATATATATATATATATATATATATATATATATATATATATATATATATATATATATATATATATATATATATATATATATATATATATATATATATATATATATATATATATTTAATTTTTTTTCAGGAAATGATTGAATATTATTTAAATCTTTAAGTCCATTGTAAAAGTTTGTTGTTTTATACGATAATATATAAATGATTTGAGTTGCATAGGTTTTCGTTTCCAATGGAAGTGGTATCTCATGAGCAGGAAAGCACAGATGAAGATAAATCTCTTGAAATGAGTAATAATGAAAATGAAAATTCATATGCAGATGATGATGAAGATACTCATGACCTTGATGAGAACAATCAGGGCTCAATAAGTGGCATTAATCAAACACTCTCATTAACGAGCTTTCTATTTGGAAATATTGATGCCCGTGGTCAACTAGAGGGAGATGTTTTTGAGCCTGAATGTAAGCGTCAGTTGGCTTCACTCTCAAGGTTAGGATTAGGATCATTATTAAGACAAGTTACAAATGATGATGATGATGATGAAGATGAAGATGAAGATGATGATGATGAAGATGAACAAGAAGAAGAAGGTAAGGAATTTTTGATTATCTATTAATCAAAAGTATGTAAGATACAGATTTTTTAAATTTAATATTCTTATATATGAAAACATATATTTTGAAATTATTTTTGTTGATCTTTTTAAAAAAATTTTTTTTCTTTCCAGCATTAGTAAAGAGCCCTTCAGCAGTTGATTACTCTGACATAAATGAATTGGTTGAAGATGAAATTTCCACATGTAATGATGATAATGGTAATATTAAATTATATATATATATATATATATATATATATATATATATATATATATATATATATATATATATATATATATATATATATATATATATATATATATATATATATATATATATATATATATATATATATATATATAGAGAGAGAGAGAGCTTTCTTTATTACACCGAGTAAATGGGGATGCAGAATATGTAGGATGTAATGAGAATGTTGATGAAAACAGATTTTAAAAATTAAAATTTAGCCAGAAAATATCTATAAATAGACGGGAATCATAAATCAAATATTTTTTTTAAAAACTTCGTATATTAAGAAAGATGTTACGATGGAGTATGGAGAAATTTTGTATGCTTATGGTTATATGGTCAATATATATATATATATATATATATATATATATATATATATATATATATATATATATATATATATATATATATATATATATATATATATATATATATATATATATATATATATATATATATATATATATATGAGTGTGTGTGCGCGCGCGCGCTTACGCATGTTTGTGCAAGTGTGCGTACGTGCATGTGTGTGCGTGCATGCGTGAGATTCTTTTTGTGAAAGTCACTTTGAATTAGGTTTGAAGTTTTGGTTTTATTATATTAATGTTTTAATTTTTAACATGGACTGAGGATCTTCATGCATTAATTTCTGCCTATATTGCATTTTTAAAAATAAGTGGTTCTTGATGTAATTTACAGATATAATCTAAATCATTTTTAAAACAATTATTCAATTTTGATTTTTTTTTTTTTAAATGTCTTTAGATACTATTTGTAAATTTTAATTAAAGAAAGAACAAAATTTTTGATGTACCTTGAAAATGCATTTATGTTCTTATAAAAAATCAGAATTCTCTCATTTAATTACAATGCGATAGTTATACATTTATTACTGAAAATTTGTTGTATATTCATTAAATTAAAAAGTAGCTGTTAAGAAAAATTACATGGAAAATACAAGAATTTCTTTGATTATTGAGTATTCACTGCCCTGATTATGATTTTTCAATTTTATGAAAATTAAATTCTGCAATTTTCTGTAAAAAAAATATAATTAAACAAATAGACATTTAAAATTTTAAAATTTTTTTTCTTAAAAATGAAAAATAAATCTCCATTTTTTATAGGAAAACATATAGATTATAATGGAGATGCTAAATCAAGACTATCACAGATTTGTGAAGAGGAAGAAGAAAAGAAAACTGATTCAGAACTCATGCCTCCTCCTCCACCACCATGTTCAGAAGACTCTGCTGCAGCAGAATCAGCTAATAGTGCAAAACCTAACACTCCTTTAGCTGCAATGTTGCCTCCAAAATATGCCAATGTTGATGTTAAGGAATTTTTCCCAGATTTTAGACAGGACTCGGTATGGTATTGTATTGTGATTAAGTAAAAATTTTTCTATTGTAAGCTTGAAAGTCATATTTTTTTATTTTCAAATGTAATTTTGTTGCTGTGTACAGAAATCCCATGATTAATGTACTTATAGCATTTTATTGTGCGAAAATGCATTAATCAATTATATATATAAAAAAAAAATTGTAATTATTAATGTATAAGTTCTATGACCTTAAAATTATCTTGAGAATCCTACTTTTAAATTCTATTGACAGATATATTTAATTAAGGGTGGCCCTTAAAGTCAAAATTTTGAATTACTTAACTCCTCAACTAGAAATTTGTTATATTGTAAATGAAAGCTGTATATGCAAAATATTTTTGAATTCTGTAAATGGAAACATCTTGTATATTGATCTTGAAGATTTACTGTTAAAGAAGTGGCACATGTAAAGTATATGCCTACCACCTTTGGTTCTGCATAGAATGTGCAGTATTTTCCTATGATTGCCTTATAGATAAACCCAATATTCTGGACCTTTTTTTTTTTTTAAATTTTAATCTTTTTCCTTATATTGTTAAACTATGTCCACCTCTGGGTTCCTTTGATCACCATATCTCTCTATCCTCTTCCATCTTTTAAGTCTTCCGCAGGAAAGAACCCGCTTGTTGCAAGGAAATGTTTGTGGCATTTTGGTGCTTCAAGCTGATTGTATTTTACGGTTATACTTCTTTGATTTCCAGTGAAATGATTATTGATTCTATGAGAGGGTTCTCTCAGAGTGTGCAGAGTGCATTATAGAGATGATTGTGGCATGGAGATGTTATATTTCATATTCTTTTACCTTCTAGTAAATCTAACAATCTCTGGTTTAATTATGCTTGTTTTTGTGCTATTTGCTATCATGTTTTTATTTTATTTTTGTTTTGTGCTATCATGTTTTTATTTTAAGTTTCGTAATATCTGTGTTCAGAGTTTAGTATATCTTAGTGGAAGCTCTTAACTTGCTCTTCTGAGTATGCTCCCAGAAATGTTTGTGATTTTTCTTTGGCTGGTCACTTGGACACAGTCATCAAGCAAATCTCACTCTTTGAGCCTTGGAAATCAGAAGCTCAGCATTTTATTTTGTTATATTTTGCTTAAGATCTCTGACAAGGTCATTTAAGCCTTTTTGATTTGGATAGTATAGATTTTTCCACTAGTGTTTATTCAAAAATAAACTCAAGTTTCTTTTCAATTGTATTCAATAATGAAAATTTCAATTTTCATCCATTTTTTCATTTTAGGGGTGGTAGTATGCGAGGGGTAGGGGTGGTCGCATAGCTCCAATAATTCACAGTGTCATACTGATATCCATACTGAACTCTGTGCAGGATGTGGAATTAAGATTCCAAATTTTGATCCTCCCTAATATATATATATATATATATATATATATATATATATATATATATATATATATATATATATATATATATATATATATATATATATATATATATATATATATATATATATATATATATATATATATATATATATATATATATGCTTACATTTGTGTTGATGTGCATAAGCTGCTGCTGCTGCTTTTTTTTTTTTTTTTTTTTTTTTTTTTTTATTATTTAATAGATATATATAATAAAAGTCAGCTTTTCCTTATAGAAATGTTTATAATTTTTTCTTCTTCTGTAGGTGCTGAGATTTTCAAGGCTTTTTGGTCCAGGAAAACAAGCTCATCTTCCCAAAATATGGAAACATGTTAAAAAGAAGAAGAAGAAGAAATTGAATCATCAAAAGAGTCACGATAATCAGTTAAACAATATTAATGACAATTTTGAAGAAAAACTTAATTCTGGAGGAATTGAAACAAAGAATGAGCAGTCATTTAGATATCTGGAGGAACCTCCCACTCTTGGCTTTGATTTGAATTTTGCACCAAATCCTCATCCGTCCGAGTGCATTTCTGATGATGAGGTAATATATATATATATATATATATATATATATATATATATATATATATATATATATATATATATATATATATATATATATATATATATATATATATATATATATATATATATATATATTAATGAATTAATGATGGGATGATTAATTGTCATTGGCAAAATTGGCATATTTCTAAGTCAGCATCATCTATTTTTTGTCGATTAATTTACATATATTGTCCTATAAAAATTTATCTGATCTATTTTCTTCCTTTGAGTGTGAAAGGCTATTTAGTAGTGGGGAGCAACCATACACTCCAAGTCAAAATCAAATTACCCCAGAGGGTCCAGAAAATGGAGAAAAATTTGTTTCTGCATTGCATCACAATTCATGAGCTCTACATTTAAAGTACTAGAATTTTATATGTCTCCACGTTCTCACATATTAAAATTTTTAAAATTAGTTTTCTGAAGATACTATATATTAAAATTACATGTGTTTACACACTTGAATAAAGAACAAAGAAAACAATTTTATTCTTCCTTATCAAATTATTAAATTTATTAAAATAATTAAAAATTTTAAAAAAAATAAAGTTTTAATTTCATCTTCATCATCGTCAAAAAAATTCTCAATTGTCTCATCATCATATATATATATATATATATATATATATATATATATATATATATATATATATATATATATATATATATATATATATATATATATATATATATATATATATATATATATATATATATATATATATATATATATATATATATATAGGGATTGGCCAGATATCCAGTTGCTATACATTTATATTAGTACTATCCAGCTGGATTTCCAGTAAATATATTATTATTATTATTATTATTATTATTATTATTATTATTATTATTATTATTATTATTATTATAAGAACTTTTCAAATTATTAAAATAAAACTATATTGAGCTTTCGGAAATACATCATTTGAAAAACACCAGTGTGAATGTAAGACAAAATTGGGTGACAGAGACAGGCTAGCATTGTTAAGTATTGTGAGCAAAAAGAAGAAAATGATGGCTGTAAAAGTTACTTCTAAGCTGAAGACTTGTCTTGTAAACCCTTTCTGCATAGAAACTGAGCAGAGAGCTAAATTGGCTGTAAATTCAGGGACGTGCTGCAATCATCACACATTTTATAAATGGCATGAATGTCAAATGGCTCAGCACTCATTAGGATTGGACTTCCCGACCAGTGAAAGATCCCTTTCGTTAGATGAATCAACCTTTACATTACTCTGTTCCCAGCCTCCAGGAGAGTTACTTGTTTAGACCACCATCCCATGAATATAATCTAGACTTTTGTGTTAAAAGTGAAGCATGAAAAAGATTACATCATGATTTGGGCAGCCATGTAATAGTATTCTTCAGGTCCAGTCATCACCATGCTCAGTAATGTGACAGACAAGGATTATGTACACATTATTTCCCGGGGGTTGGGGCATTTAACAAGGCACCAATTTATACAGCCCATTTGTCTGGTCATGGTTTGATGAACATGTAGATGAAGTTTCCAGTCTTCTTTGGACCCCCCACAATCACCAGACTTTCATATCAAAGAGCCCATTGATCAGTGCTTCGAGAATTTGGTTTGGAATCATTTTCCACCCGCTACACCAGCATCCTTATTGGAATTTTGTCTAGTTTTGCATAAGGAACAATAAAATTTTTCATTACACACCTAGACATATTTACACACTTCAAGAAGAATTCAGGCAGTTATAAATGGGAAAGTGTGAAATAAATTTATACTTTTACCATATATTACCATACTTTTGACCAACCTATATATATATATATATATATATATATATATATATATATATATATATATATATATATATATATATATATATATATATATATATATATATATATATATATATATATATATATATATATTGATTTAATCCCCTATTTAAAATTAGTAAATAATGTGAATTTAAAAGATTATCCAGCTGGATAGTAAAAACCAGATATCCATATCTGGTTTTTGATAATTGCCAGATATCCAGCTATCTTGGCAAATTTGATATCCAGCCAATCCCTAATATATATATATATATATATATATATATATATATATATATATATATATATATATATATATATATATATATATATATATATATATATATATATATATATATATATATATATATATATATATATATATATATATATATATGCATAAAATCCGGTAAATATTTAGGTATCAAAAAGAAGGAATGTTTGTAATGTATGTTTCATCAATATCTGCCTCCATTATTTTTTTAAACAACTAATCTTTTTTTTATTATTATTATTATTATTATTATTATTATTATTATTATTTAATGATTAATACAAAATATGGAATACAGATTTTATTTAATATTTTATTGTTTATTTAGATGCTTTAAAGTCATACCAATTTGACAAATTTTTAAATTAAACATTTCTTTCTGACTTATTTTTTTTCAAAGTATTGATAAAGGATTTAAATGGTATTTTGTATTTACCATTTATTATATTTATTTTAATAACTTCACATTGAACTATTTCTCTCAAGTATATTGAGATTTCCGCAAGAAATGAACAAAGAAGTTATGAATATTTTTTTATTTAAGAGTGTACTCTGCAAACCTGCTGATGTTGAGAATAATGCGAATGCCGTCAAAGGTGAAGGGGAAAAATCAAAAGGAAATAAGGATGGTCCAAAGGAGGCAGATTGGCGTTTTGGACCTGCACAATTGTGGTACGATATGCTTGGTGTTCCTGCAACAGGAGATGGATTTGATTATGGTTTCAAAGTAATTCTAAAGGTAAGCAGCTTTTGATCTGTTTTTAGTTAGATTTTTTTTTTTTTGTGGTAAATTCTCATTCTCTTAGCAAATAAGAGGAATCATCAATCATTACTATTTAATCTAATTTATGTGAGCACTTACTTACTTACTTTTTTTTTTAAAGAACTAGTCAACTTATCTCTCAACTAGAGAATTTAGCCATCAGAGATCACCCCAATCTTTTAAAGAATTCTTATTCTCTTAATAACTTTCATTCTCTAAAATGCTTTTACAAATAAATTTTTAAAAAAATATTTTTATATCTTTAAATATAAAAACACTTAACCATAATATAGACTTGTCTTCTTTGCCACCCCTTAATGCCTGAATTATCTTCTTCCATTTCCATTTTTGTTTTTCCTAACCTATATTTTGTCTCTTTGATTTTAATTTCTTGAAAAATACTCACATTTTACACCACACCTTCGTAATTATTTTTAACTATTAATAAAATTTTTAAATTTTAAGGTAGTTAATTTTTTAATTTGTATATTGTTAGCTTTTAGTATTCATTCTATGTATGTGGTGATGATATATTGAATTTCCCAACATGAAGCCTTTAATGTAGAATGAATTTTAGTGTTTTCTTCAAACTTAATTTCTTATTGAAAATTTATCTTAGGAACTCTGCAGTTTATATATATATATATATATATATATATATATATATATATATATATATATATATATATATATATATATATATATATATATATATATATATATATATATATATATATATATATATATATATATATATAGGAGTATGATTCTGGAGATGAAAATATAAATGATGATTTGAAAGGATATTAAGCCAGCCTTTAATGAGCTGAGATCGAACGGTTCTTCGCCTCCAGATGAAGGCTATTATGATGGAGACAATGAAGAAGAAAAGGAATTTCCTGATGATGCTTTTCATATGTTAACCCAGTATAACTGGGAAGAAGACATTATATGGAATGGTGATGATACTAAACATAAGGTATGAAATTTATATTTAATTATTATGAAATTTATATTTAATTATTACCAATTCATTACTTTGATAAAGGCCTTATATATTATTATTTATTGTTAAATTTATTTGCCGTATATAAATATAATTTAAAAAATATTCATTGTTAAATTTAGTGTAGTAAAATTTTGTTGAAACAGAAACTACCTCACTTTAATTTCTTATAAAACTGAAACAAAGTTTTCAGCTTCCTCCTTCGTGAAGTAGGTTTAGAAAAAGTCTATGAAAAAGAGGTTCAAGAGAGTAAGATAAGCATGAGTTTTGATTCCTTGAGATGGGTAGGGATGGCCAAACATTTTCAATTTTCGTTTTTTATTGATGCATTGTGTGATGTATATTTGCTACAAATAATATTACATATATACAAGCATAAAAGAAAAGCCTGAATAACTCTAGTGTTGCTGTCTCAATCATTATAATTGTAAATCAAGCTAAAATAATTTTTGTTTTTGGATTCCAGAAGGAAGAATAACTTTAAAAAATTTGAGATAAAATTTTAGTAATTCTCGTTATTGTACTGTAAAAGTTTAAATCAAATCATTTGAGTTATAAATTTAATGAATACATTTGACCCAGGGTTATAAAAAAAAAATAATAAAAAAGCTTTTATGGGTTTTATTAGGTATTATTGACCTTTTGTGTGTGGGGTTATTTGAGCCGTTTTTTGTTTTTAAATATTAAAAACGTTAAGAATATTTATTACATAAATTGTTATTATTTATTATATTTTACTCTTTAGACTTCTAATACAAATGAAAAATATATTGTATAACTACATAACTACTCAGTTTTACTGAGCTAAGGTGTGATTTAAAACAGTAGTTAGAAAACTTTCTTGGCCATTAGCCAAAAATATATTTGTGTACAAAGATATTATCCTTTGGACATGAAAGTGAGGGTAAACAAACTATTTGCTTTTAAAATTGTAACATTTTGTATGTATAATTTAAATATAGATCAAATTCAATGTAGTTTATTGAAACTTTTTGTGTGAAGAGTATAGTGATGCAAGCTGAAAAAAAAATAAATAAAACATAATAATCAAATGAAAAATATAGTTAACTGTTTGAAATAAGAAAATAAATAACAACTTCTAAAATTTTATTAGAAAACAAAAGATTTTAATTTAAAACTTTTTCACTTCAAGTTTTGGAGAAATAATTCAGTTTTTCTTTTGATACAACAACATTAAAGTTTGATCTTCTTTATGCAAAAACAATTTTGGTATTATTCTTGAATTTCAATCAATATATGTACATTTTTTTTTAAGTTCATGAGAATAGAAAGTCCTTGCTACCACAAGTAAAGGTTGTTGCAAATGGTAGCAGTATTTTTCACTTTTTAGGAGAAATTTTGAAAAGATTTTACTCCTCATTATATATATATATATATATATATATATATATATATATATATATATATATATATATATATATATATATATATATATATATATATATATATATATATATATATATATATATATATATATATATATATATATATATATATATATATATATATATATATATTGTACTTATGTAAAAATTTTTGAGTACTTGTACTTGAATGTAATTTCTACTTGAAAAAATCAAGTACTTTCAATCACTTTTAAGAACCTGTTACATCTTAAAGTGAAAATAAAAAAATAAAATGTCATTTATCTTGAAAAGGTAACAAAATGTAGCTCTTACCCTCATATGTAAGATATTTTATTAAAGTTCTTGAATTTGGATAAATCTTGAATTATAATTATTATTATTATTATTATTATTATTATTATTATTATTATTATTATTATTATTATTATTATTATTATTTTCTATGACGGTAATCACAGTATTATACATTTAATAAATACTACTTGTTATAACGACTATTAATATTGTGAGCGCTTGTGGAACTACAGGTATGACTGTACAATCACTCATGGAAACTTTTGTTAAACGTCCAAAAAAAAAATAGTAAAAGATGGTCTCAAAGAAGCAGGCAATTAGATATACATAATACTGGCAAAGCATTAAAGTTGGTATTTTTTGTGCATAAGTCGACATAGCAACAGACGTTCTAGAAAGAGGAAAAAACATAGTAACTAGTTGTTTTACTCGCTGCAACTGAAAAGTTAAAATGATTAGATTGGTTTTGCAAATTTCAGAATAAAAGTTAAACAGAATAGATATTCCAGTTCTTCAAGAAAATTACCAGAATATTTTTAAAGTTTTGCAAGAAGTATTTGAAACATTTGAGGAAGCGACAGACTGTATTCAACAACGAAACTGTTTTAGACATGCTCGATTCTAACATTGAGAGAAATTGAAATTTTGAGGCATATAGAGTATAACTGAATTTGAATGAGGAACAGACGCCATTTCAGATGTATACTTTCCTCAAAACATGAGAGAGGAAGACCATCTGGATTGCTCACCTTCTTAACATACATAGTTTTAGGAGCATACATCTAACAAAAATCATATATATATATATATATATATATATATATATATATATATATATATATATATATATATATATATATATATATATATATATATATATATATATATATATATATATATATATATATATATTAGTTGAATCAGAAGAGAAAAAACATGGCAGCTGGTTGGGTTCCGAGTAGTTACAATCGAACTGCACAAGCCTTCAGTCCAGCCTGGAAAATCATCTATTCCATTTACATCAACAAAAAAGGATAAAAAATCATACTCGTAAGATATTTCTTTATATAGTTTTTTAATTAAACTATTTTCCAATTAATTATTTTCTTTAAATTTATTATTATTATTATTATTATTATTATTATTATTATTATTATTATTATTATTATTATTATTATTATTATTATTACTGAGGGAAAATTTATTGTGAAGATTTCACAGTGGAAAGGAACACTTTCTTGATATCCTTGTTTGTGCTTCACTTATTAATGGAGAAAACTGTATTCACATATATATTCTAATGCAGTGTATTCGAGAGCCAAGCAAACACACAAAAAAACCAGAGTTGAAATTACACCCATTACTAATTTTCTGTTTCTCCTCCTAGGCCAATTGTTGCTCCTTAATTTTAAAATCACAGATAGTCAGGGCTTCACCTTATATTATTTAATTAACCTAAAAACATTTGTTAATATGTGCAATGCTTATGTTTTATATATATTAGAATTTGCATTTATAAAGTACAAATCAGTAATATAAATTTAAAGGAAAAAGATCTTTGTTCTGTAGAATTCGCTATCACAGGTGGAATCTTAACTTTCCTCAAAAAGAGAAAAACAATATTAAATACATACAAATTAAAAATACACCCTTTCCTTCCCTTCCACTTTTTTTTTATTCTGTTTAATACAAAATCATCAACATCCAGATTTTATTATTATTAAAAGTATTTGAGTTGTGAATGACAAATGACTTTAGTAGTTTTCTTAAAAAAATGTCGTTTTCTCTACAAATGTTGGTGAGACTGTCGATTTCTCAAGACGAATGTATCAACACTATTATGATTTAAGAATGGGCAATGAGCGCAGTGCTCTATATCAACATAGATGTGAAAAAAATCATACAATTTTGATTACAGATGCCAAAGTAATTTGTAGAGAAAATGACATTTTTTAAGAAAACTACTGGAGTCATTTGTCATTCACAACTCAAATACTTTTAATAATAAAATCTGGATGTTGATGATTTTGTATTAAACAGTTTATAATTAATTCCAAAATATAACAGATTAATTGTTTGTGAAAAGAGTACATGATTTTAAGTATATAATTATATATAGATTGTTGTAGATTTTGTATCGAAATGTTCATTTTGAATTGGCGGTGAGCATTTCAAATTTTATTCTCTGACGCTTCCTTGCACTGTTTTACTCACCTTCGTTGGAGCAGGTCTCCGTTTTAGCTTTTTAACTTTTTTAACTCTTTTTAACTTTGGCTTGAAAAGGAACGTCAGTCTGAAAACGTTTGCCTATAATTTATTTTAATACTG
Source organism: Armadillidium nasatum (assembly GCA_009176605.1). Taxonomy (NCBI): domain Eukaryota; kingdom Metazoa; phylum Arthropoda; class Malacostraca; order Isopoda; family Armadillidiidae; genus Armadillidium; species Armadillidium nasatum. Next base: position 243,309 of record SEYY01000435.1, on the reverse strand, counting down.
GGTTATTTTAGTTTGTGTTTTAAATCTGCGGTTATTGCAGTCTTTAATATATATATATATATATATATATATATATATATATATATATATATATATATATATATATATATATATATATATATATATATATATATATATATATATATATATATATATATATATATATATATATATATACCAATTTATTAAGAATCTTTTGTACCTTTGTTTCCTTTTTCCTTTCATATCTTTTGTATCCAAATTATCTTTTCCTTCCACTTTTCTGTCCCGTGGGAACTATTTCTTTCTTATGCAAATTCAACTATGCAACTACCATACCTCTCTAATTCTATATTCTTTGTTCCCATTAAACTACAGACAATCATGACTTTTAACTTTCATCCTTCAACAATCCTTTTGCATTTCTCCTGACTATGCTCTGTTACCACTGAGTGGAAATTATCAGTAGTAGCTGAAAGAAATAAACCACTTGGAAATTTTACCTTGCATATGCACTGTGTTTTATAAACAGAAACAAGGCTACAACTTTAAATATTGTTGAATAAATATTTAAACCTCAATATGATACAGGTTAGGATCCAAATATATTTATGCGAAGGTAAGATTAGGATATAAAACCACTATATGCGAGTTTCTTTTTGGTCTTTTTTGATATGATTTTAAGAGGGCTGATACCTAAAACCGTAAACCTAAATGCATATCTACAGTCAGGATATACAAATCATTAACATACGAAAAATCCTTGTTCTTTAGACTTTTTTCTCATACCGTAATCTCCAGAGCCTCTCTGAAAGAAAAAATCAGCCATTAACAGTATCAATTATTATTTTTTAGGAAAGGAGGAAGTTTTACTGCTAGCAATAACACAAGCACTAGTGATGGAGATGATACATGGTATTCAATTTTTCCTGTGGAAAATGAAGAGCTGGTGTATGATAAGTGGGAAAATGATATTATTTGGGATCCTGACAATATGGATAAAATTCCAGATCCAAAGGTCCTTACTTTAGATCCAAATGACGAGAACATCATTCTGGGGATTCCTGAAGATGTTGATCCATCGACTTTACAGCAAGGGAGTAAGTTTTTTATTTTTTTTACAGCAAGTATCATAATTTAGTTTATATATATATATATATATATATATATATATATATATATATATATATATATATATATATATATATATATATATATATATATATATATATATATATATATATATATATATATATATATATATAAAGGGTAAACTCAACAAAGAGTAAAGTGATGAGGATTGGGGGCAGGGATGAGGCAGCAAGAGGGGAGGAATGGGAGAGTGTCGAGGTGGGGGAAAGAAATTTGAGGAGGTAGAAGAGTTTAAATATCTGGGAATGTTAGTGGAGGGAAAAGGAGGAATGGATGGGAAAATAAAGAATGGAGTGACGGAGGGAATGAAAGTGATGGGGGGACTGAGAGAAGTTTGGAAGAAGGGAAGAATATCAAAGGAAATAAAAGTAAGAATGTTCGAGAGTATGTGTCTACCATCTGCAATGTATGGGTGTGAGACATGGGTGATGAATGCTCAGATTAGGAAAAGATTAGAAATTTTTGAGATGAAAGGATTGAGGGCTATATGTGGCTTAAGGAGAGTAGATAGGATCAGAAACGAAAGAATAAGAGAGATGTGTGGATGGAAGAGGGGAATAGTGCGTAGAGCGGAAGAGGGTGTATTAAGATGGTTTGGGCATATGAGTAGAATGGATGAGAATAGGATGGTGGGTAGAGTGATGAGATCCGAGATAGAGGGAGGAAGGGGGAGGGAAAGGCCGAGGTGGAGGTGGATGGATGGGATGAGGGAGATATTGGGGGTGAGAGGTTTAAATGTGGACGAAGGTAGGAGAGTCGCGGAGGACAGAGTGAGATGGAGGGCAGTGGTGAAGGGGGAGGGGAGATAAAGTGTGGATGTGTGTGTGAGCGAACTGTGACGGGCACCACCCCCCGAAAGTGGGAAAGGTGAAAGGTAATATATATATATATATATATATATATATATATATATATATATATATATATATATATATATATATATATATATATATATATATATATATATATATATATATATATATATATATATATATATATATATATATATATATTCTTAAAATTAAGAATTTTATTTTCATCTTTTCTCCAGCTAAATAATAGTACTGGATTCTGTATATCCGGCTGGATAATAGTACTATCCAACCAGATGCCAAAAAAAAAGTTAGATAGGCTATATACTAGATAGCAACCTGATATCTATCCCATCCCTTATATATATATATATATATATATATATATATATATATATATATATATATATATATATATATATATATATATATATATATATATATATATATATATATATATATATATATATATATAAACAGATGAAGCGCCAGTGAAAGTGAAAATTCCTCACCCACATGTTAAAAAGTCTAAAATTTTGCTTGGCAAAGCTGGGGTCATAACTACAATAGAAGAGGAGTCTCCTCCTCCTCCTCCAAAATCTCCGGACAAAGATCCTTTTAATCTTTCTAATGATGAATATTATCAAGCAAAATCTACTGAACAGACGATAAAGATGGGCTTGGGAGGTGGTCTTTTGCAACATTCAACCCCTGTTGTAAGTTACCTTGAATTCCCAAAGCTTTTCCAAAAGACTCTATATTGTTATGATATATGTCTATTTTTTTTTTTTTCTTTTGTTATTTTGCAGCTTTATAATTTTAAATTATTTGTTTCATCTTTTCATTTGTTGGAATCTGATAGCATGAAAAGCTTCTATTTTAAATTTTGTTTTTTAATATTTATAACTTTTCAAGTAATTTAAAATATGTGTTTCCAGGTTGAGTTGCAGCCACCTTTTGTACCAACATATATGGGAGAAAAGAAGCTGCGACTGTTCCATCGACCACCTCTTAAACACTATTCCCACGGTGCTCTTGCTCAACCTGGTCCTCATCCTGTTCATCCCCTGACAAAGGAAATCAAAAAGAAAGCTAAGGTAAATAAAAAAAATAAATAAATAAAAAAAATAACATTTTTATGCAGAAGGTGCAAATTTTTTTTATTTTTTATTTTTATTTTTTTGCCAGTTATCTCTGAAAGTTTTGTAAGCTTATTTATTTTGAAAGGTAAATTTATTAAAAGTTTAAAATTGCTTTTAATGTTATTCATAGACATTTTTAATAAATAAAATTTTAAATTGATATTGCAGCAACGAGAATCAGAACGTTTGGCTTCTGGAGGAGGTGATGTATTTTTCATGAGAACTCCAGAGGATTTGACTGGCAAGGATGGAGACATAATTATGGTTGAATATTGTGAAGAATATCCCCCACTGCTTTCTCAAGTAGGTTATCTTGCTATATATTTCTTGCAGCTATGAATTTTAAATTTTTTATCGTTATTAGCCAAAAAAACTATTAATAAATACTTATTTTTGATTAGTTTATCTCATTTTTATTTTATTGTGTAACTATTCAATTCAATTCCAGTGTAATGGGAAGTTTTCAGTAAACAATCTAATGTTCCTACACCGCACTTCATACACTCCTTTACACCTTCTTCAAATACTTCCCTTTCCAAATTCCATTTTGAATTCAATTTTTTTTCCTTTCTTTAAAGTTCATTTCTCCGAAAAAGGTTGTATAAGCCATGGTTATATCATGATGTAATATTTTTGGTTTTTGAAGAAGATTTTGATGCTCTTCTCTCTCAGCATATTCTTTTCCTCTTATCATTTACAATATTTTTTATATTCATTTGTGTTTAATTTTATATTTCCATAATTTTCATAAAAAAGTAAACTTTACAGAATTATATTTTTCACTCATACACACACGCACCTACATACACCCACAACTACTCTACATATCTCTACACTAACATACGCATAAATTTTGGGAGAGATGTCGTCCATATCACTTTCTTTACTGGCGTTCATAGCTGACGAGCTGCTATGCACGAAATTTCACCAAAGGCATTAGTGTCAGTGGGTAGTGGAAATAGTAGTGGTAGCAGTAGTAAGATTTTATAAGTTTGAAAATATTTCTTCTAATATTTTTATGAAAGTAGACGCTACATGTGTGCGTTGAACTTTAACATATGCAAATTTTGCATTTTTTAAAAGTGAAATTTGAGAAAACTTTGGAATTTAGGATGAGTTGCAAATCATATAACAATTTAATAAGTGTTTCCACAAACATTTTCAAATATTTTCTAGATTTTGTTGATGTTTTATTTGTAATTCTTTATTTTCTATCATAGTTTCTGTGTCTTGAACATTGTAAGGTATTTTTTGTTTTGGAGAGTAAATTTTTATTTATCATATAGGTTGGAATGTGCACTCGTGTTAAAAACTACTACAAACGGAAGATTGGAAACGACAAAGGTCCTCCAGAATACAGGTTTGGGGAAACGTCTTACGCACACACTTCTCCTTTTCTTGGGTCAATGCATCCTGGCCAAAGTATTCAAACCCTTGAAAACAATATGTACAGAGCACCAATTTATGAACATAAGGTATTATTATTATTTGTTAACATTTAAAAATTATTTTTAATAGTTATAAACAGTACTTTATGGACTTTAAATGTTTTACATATACCTAAATGTACATAATGGTTTATATTTTGAGAACTTTCAAGTTTAAACATTTTTGCATTCAAAAGTTTTTTTTTTATCTCACATTTTTTCACTTTAATTTGAAAATTTCCGTCAAATCGAGTTCTCCAAATTAATCAGAGCTTTTTAATTAAAACAAAAGGGATAATGTGTTTAACGGCTGTTATAATGCTGTTGTAAATTGTTTAAACTAAGTACTTTATATATATATATATATATATATATATATATATATATATATATATATATATATATATATATATATATATATATATATATATATATATATATATATATATATATATATATATATATATATATATCGTAACGCTTTTTCAGGTTCCTGAAACTGATTTCCTAGTGATAAGAACCCGCAACGGATATTGTATAAGAGAATTGGATTCGTTGTTTTGTTTGGGGCAAGAATGTCCCCTTTATGAAGTTCCAGGACCTAATTCAAAACGTGCAAATAATTTCATAAGGGATTTCCTACAGGTAAAAGCTAAATTTTAAAACCTTATATATATATATATATATATATATATATATATATATATATATATATATATATATATATATATATATATATATATATATATATATATATATATATATATATATATATATATATATATATATATATATATATATATATCAATTTGCAAATCAGTAAAATTCATAAATTTTGTATTTTTGTATATTGTAACTTTGACTCCAGCTTTCACTTCACCCAAAATTTTGCTACTTAACAACTCTTGCTCATCAGTCATAATAATAATAATAATATATATATATATATATATATATATATATATATATATATATATATATATATATATATATATATATATATATATATATATATATATATATATATATATATATATATATATATATATTAAAATATTGGAAGCTGTGATGCAGAATTTGTACTTTATAATTTGTTTTTTCTAAAGGTGGCGTAGATCCAAGTTCAGCTTCCACTCTGATTACCTTATACATAAGCAGTACAAATCAGTCAAACTCACTGCAACAATTAACAACTTATTGTAATATATATGAGTAATAAGGCATAAACAAAATCAGTACCAAATTTATTCAAAGTATTCATAAAGCATGTATATTCAATATCAATTCTACCTGGTTTCCTTTCAAAATTCACCTAACCGGAAAAATACCTCAGAACCATAGTTGCCAGTTAAAGAAGTTTCCAAATAATATTTTAAATAATATTCAGTTTATGAAATCAAATTTTTAAAATAAAATCAATTTGCAATAAAATAAAATAAATGAAATTTAATTTTAATAAATTCTAGATATGAGTTCATCTCAAAATGGTTGGACTCCTAATAAGAAACATTACAATTTTTAATTTGCATTGTTTCTTCTATAAAATTATATAACTAATCCTGTTCACCTTATTATTGTTGCAAATATATAATTTCAATTAAATATCTACTATCTAGACACGTTTTATTAAAATATTAAAAACTTCATGAACCATACCTTAAGTAGTTAACTGAGATCTACAATAATGTAATAAATTTATAATACAAATTGTACTGATAATGCATCTGAAAAAGAAATTACCAAACCACTACTAGAACAACAACAACAATTTGATTTAATTTTTTTAAAGTTCTGGAGATGAGTTCATCTCGTATATATATAAAAAACATTGAATTAATTTCCTTCTTTTTGCTTCGAAATTCACAATTCCTACACTAAGGTTTTGTTATCCTTCTTCTTTTAGAAAAATTTGGAAATTTTTTGAGCAGTTGTAGAACTGTAAGGGTGATTTGAAGAAATTCTTTTAAATTTCAAGAGAGTAGACACTTTGATTATATTTGCTTTTTGTTTTTTTTTCTTTACAGGTTTTTATATATAGGTTGTTTTGGAAGAGTAAAGATGCTCCAAGACGTATTAAAATGGATGAAATTAAACGTGCCTATCCTGCCCATTCCGAAAGTTCAATCCGTAAAAGGCTTAAGCCTTGCGCTGATTTCAAAAGAACAGGAGTTGACAGGTAATTTTCACTTTCATTTTATTTTTAATTTTGTGTATGTTAAGTTTGTAAGTTTGAAATAGGTTTAAATTTATTACTATTGAGTGTTTATGAAAATCCTTTCTGCTTACATACATAATATGTTATTAATAATGATTTGTAGGCTAAATACGAAGAATTAAAGTTGGAATTGTAAAACTCTAGAAGAAATAGAATTGTTTGATTCAGGAATAAATTTTTTTCGCTTATCTATTTATTTCATATTATTTAAGCTACTTATTTTATATTTTTTAGGTGTTATTTTTTATTTTCTAAACCTTTAATGTCTGTCATATTAGTTTGTGATTATTATAAACGTATATTATGTTGTTTAGATTCAGAGAGAAATCATGAGCACACCAAAAAGATTCATTTTTTGAAGATTAGGTAATTTCCAAGGGGCTTTAGCCACCAAGGTCGCTTACCTTACTCTGCCGGATTTCTGCCTATGGATTATATTGAAAAGGAAAGTGTATCTCAGTAAGCCACGTACTCTCATGCAACTGAAAGACAACATTGAGCAGCAGATAATTGACGTGGTGACTGCCAGTATTTTGGCGGTAACCTTCTATAACTTTTAAAAGCTTGTGCAGGCATGCCTTGATGCTAAAGGCATTCACTCCCAACACTTGTGATGTCAGAACTATTCTCACACACCAAGGTTTTTTCGTGTCAAATTTTATTAACTTATGACCACTACTTAATTTTTACAAGAGTATATCTGAGGCAGAAAGCGAGTGGAACACCCTGAATTATTTATTAAATTTTTTTTTATATTTTTACTACCACCACTCATGGGTAAAGTCTTTTTCGAAGAATGGGCATAATTAAAAAAAAGAAAACCCAAACAACCCCGAGCCTAACGTAGATTCCTCAGGTGGGTGCAGACAGAGGATTTAAAGAGAAGTAGGTTAAATACAGCCGGAAAAACAGAAGAAGGTAGGGAGTTCCACAGAACAGAGGTGACTGGAAAAAGGAGCTAACACAATATGCAAACCTAGAGTTCGCAATACTCACACAAAGTTCAGGTGCTAGCTAGGGCGACGCAATGGCGTTGGAATGTGAGATATCAATTCCCTCGAGCACCTGGCATTGTAGTACCTATAGAAAAGAGAGCGCGCCAACATCACGTGTTAGAAATAAGGTCAAGTGAGTTTGAAAGTTGGAGATAGTTTATTAGTCATTTGCTTATCCCAAAGCTGGGTGGAACCAGAACCACCCCAAATGTTGGAACAGTATTCCATGCAAAGGCTGATAAGACCCTTATATAATTGGAGTAACTGTTAAAAAGAGAAAAATTCCCGCAATCTTAACAAAACTCCCAGCTTTTTTGAGGGCACCTTAGCAACTGTTGTTAATACGAGGTTTCCAAGATAATTTGTTTTTATGTTCATTCCAAGAATATTTATGTTCACAGGTGAGACGGGAGAGCCGTCGAAGGAGATAGGAAAGTTGGGAGGTGTTTTTGAGAGAAAGGGAGAGAGAATGTGAAGAAGTTGAGTTTTTAAAAGAGTTGAATTTCAAAAGGTTGCGGTGGCCTCACCTGGGAAATCCCATTCAGATCTGCAAGAAATGCAATCATAAAGTTGAAGACAATAAGCAAAAGAGGAAGCAGATTTGAAATATGTAGAAGAATGGGGAGTTGAATAGTCGGCTTAAGAAAGAATAGAGTTAGAAGTACAGCTGAGAGTTATATTATATTATAATTACATGTATGCACTTTACATGTATTATAATTGCTGAGAGTTATATTTAATTTAATGAAATTGTTAAATTTAATAAAACAGTGAAAACTTTTAAATTATATTTTTTTCAGTATCATCACCATCGTCAAAATATTCTTAATCGTTCCTAATTTATATTATATATATATATATATATATATATATATATATATATATATATATATATATATATATATATATATATATATATATATATATATATATATATATATATATATATATATATATATATATATATATATATATATATATATATACACTTCCTTTCAGTAATTGGTGGGTTATAAAACCAGAGTTTCGCCTCCCTACTGAAGATGAAATCAGGGCCATGGTGTCACCTGAGCAGTGCTCATCCTTTTTCAGTATGCTCGCAGCTGAACAGAGACTTAAAGATGCTGGTTATGGAGATAAATTTCTTTCTGCTTTGGAAGACGACAATGATGATGACACACAGAAACTTGATGATGAAATCAAAGTAATAAAATAATTTATATATATATATATATATATATATATATATATATATATATATATATATATATATATATATATATATATATATATATATATATATATATATATATATATATATATATATATATATATATATAGTGTATCAAATCCAGGATTTGGTTCCTGTTTCGGCCCGATCCAAGTAGTTTCTCAAAGATCTGGATTTGGGCAAATGCTACCAGAACTTTATTCTTCACATATATTACTTAAGAGACATTCTATACCTGCCGGTGAACTTGTTCTTTATAATTGGTTATACACTAGAGAAGCTTTATTATATATCTATTACAACACATTAGTTGTTTAACAGATACGTCAACCTGGCCACATATATTTTATATTTATTTATTTAACAATATAAAATAACTAATTTTTTTTCCTCATTATTTTCTTAACTCTATATATTCATTATATATTAACATTGCAAAATAAACAGGGAAAATATCTAACTAATTTTCCCTCTTTATTTTGGTTGCAAATTTACTTGAATGTTCGAATATTATGATGCAAAAATTCTAGTTGTTCTCCATGTTGATCCTTTCTCTTCAAATACAATAACTGGTTCAGAAAAGTCTCTCTCTGAGGTTACTGACACTACATGAACTTTGCATACAATCCTTGTTGATGTATGAAAACTTTTCTTTAAAAAAATTGGATTTTCTTTTACATAATTTTCTAATTCCCTAATTAGCTCTCTTTCTGTTGGTTTTTGTATTTCTTTTTCTGTTTTTCTCCTAGTTTCCTTCTCACTTTCTCGGTTCTCTTTTCAGTATCATATCGTAATAATCTTTCTGTGATATCAAGTTTTAGAAAATTTGAATGTGTTAATGTTGATGGTATTGAGGCCTCACTCCTAAGGCTTCTACTTCGAGAAGATTTCTTGAGGTTGAGGATGATGACTGTTCCATATTCTCAGAGCACTCATCAATATTTTTGAATGATGAAAATGGTCATATAGATCTTCATTTTTATGCATTAACGGGAAGGTTCTTCGCCCTGTCAGTGGGACCAGACATTTCCTCCTTCTGACCTTGCGACTCTTTATTTAAGAGTTCTAGAAGATTGTTTTATGGGGCAGTGGTTTCCAGTGCTAAACTTTGAATATTGAACTCTCAGGTAGTTTCCACACTTTCAGTGGAACAAGCATTTTCCATCTGACTTTCAAACTCTTTTTCCTAGAGTTTTATAGATCATAATTCTAGATGCTTAAGTTTAAAATGCTGGTCCTGGAGTTGTTGGAAGCTATCAAATTAAAGGGCCAGGTTTTTATCTTTGTTATCCATAAACCATGCAAAGAAAATCTTGATATATACCAACTGCACAAAGTCCATTTTTTATATATATATATATATATATATATATATATATATATATATATATATATAATATATATATATATATATATATATATATATATATATATATATATATATATATATATATATATATATATATATATATAATGTTACTTGTTACTGTTGACTATTTTATTTTTTCCTATTTCATCCTCTGTCATTTTAATATGTTAATCGAATTTTCAACTGTTGACAGGATTAAAAGGAATATAATTTGCTAATCTTTTATCCTGTAATATAATGTTAGTCATTCTCTTTCATTCCTGAGCTTTTTCTTAATATCTTCCATATCCATTAAGCTATATTTGCTGTATTAATTTTTATTTTTCACTTTACTGTGGTATTATATAAGTATTTGTTTGTATACTGTTACTAAGTTCTTGTAGTTTTAAACTTCTTATAAGACCTTATGTATTTTCTTCCGTGGATTATTTTTGCTTGAAGTTCCTTGCAGTTTATTTAAACATATTTAATGTTGTTAATTTTCCTTAAATAATTGAGAGAATTTTCATTTTAGGTTGCACCTTGGCATACCACAAGGGCTTATATACAAGCTGTTAAGGGTAAATGCTTATTACAACTAACTGGACCAGCTGATCCAACAGGTAAGCAACTTATTTTCTAATTATGTTCAGTATGCCACAATAATCCTACATAATCACTAATTATAATTTATTTTATTGATCTCAAATATTCCTTAAGCTTGTTTAATAAAGATTTTGGTTGTTTGCCTTTATTGTTGTCTGTTTTTCATAATATAAGCAATGGAGTTTGAACTTGTATGTTAGTTAATTCTGAATATCAGAGAACTTTTGCTCCAAACATTTTATTAACAAATATATTTTCCCTCTAAACTCTAAAATAAACTCTAAAAATCCATCCGGAAAATGAAATCTTTTTGTAAAAAATTCAGGTTGTGGAGAAGGTTTCTCATATATTCGAATTCCAAACAAACCAACTCAAAACAAAGAAGAACAGGATCAACAGCCCAAGAGAACTGTAACTGGAACAGATGCAGATCTTCGCAAGTTATCACTTAATGATGCCAAAAACTTACTTCGTAACTATGGAGTACCAGAAGAAGAGGTAAAATTTATTATTATTATGATTATTATTATTATTATTAAATTATTATTGTTATTGTTATTATATAATAAGATTCGGCCTTGGAATGTTCTTAATACTTTTAATTAACTCCTTTATAATGGTAGATTTCTTTTAAATAACTGATTTACAAAAAGTCTTTAATTAAATTTCTGTAGGAGATATAGCCATAATTTACCATATAATTTGCATTATAATATATATTTTGGTATGACCAAGTTGCTTCTTCTTTGGTGATGAGAATTTAATTTGGAGATCAACTTTGTTTGCATTCCGAGTAATAACCAACTCTGATCATCGTTGTACACTGCTCAGTGAAGTTCTTCTGGCATAAATATCATGTCATCCACGTTTATGGTAAATAGAACACTTGTGGAACCCATATTCACATTTTCAAACACATGTGGAAAGAAAAAACACACAAACACTCGATTGAGGAGCTCTTTCGTGAAGGAGTGTTATGTAAGGGAATGCAAATACACACACGAAAAGTTCACTTGGAGGTTAAAATCAAATTTCTATTATAAAACAGAATGGAAAGTAAGTTTGAAAGCCTAACTAAATTAAATAGCTCCCGAGGGACATGACCCCTCGGTGTAGAGTTGGAAGCTTTCTTTAAATCGGCTTTAACGCTGGACCAATACCATACTCAAGAAGTAGTGGATATATTATTATTATTATTATTATTATTATTATTATTATTATCCTATGAATAACCGGAATTTCCCAGATTCAATTTTAAAGTTGTTTAGCAACATGTTTACCATTATTAAACCTTTGAATCAGTTTCATTTGATAGAAAATTATATTCTGTTTCTTTCATAATATGTATTTTTTAACCTAAAAAAGATATTCAGCAAATTAATGCTTGTATTTTATTTTAATATTTTAAAGATTAAAAAGCTTACTCGTTGGGAGGTAATTGACGTCGTACGAACACTATCGACAGAAAAAGCAAAAGCGGGTGAAGAAGGAATGAATAAATTCTCGAGAGGGAATCGATTTTCTATTGCAGAACATCAGGAAAGGTAAATTTAATTACCTCTTTGGTTTTAATTAACAAAAAATAGATCACGGTTTTAAAGTTATAATTTCTCTTTCAATTTTCAAAAAACTTTTTATTCTTCTACTTGGTGACCGGTTTCGTCCTCCAATTTCGGACATCTTGTTGGCGGATGAAATTGGTCAGCAATTAGAAGAATAAAAAGTTTCTTGAAAATTGGATGAGAAATTATAATTTATATTAAAATAAAAGCTGGATGAAACCTCCAAATAATAACACAGGTCGGCTAAAAAAGTATTTTTATAAATCTGCATAGGTTTTTTTTTTTTTTTAACTTTATATATTTTGGTGTGCTGAATCTGAAAATGACCTCAATTTTTTCCCATCACGTATAGTTTTCTTGCAACAGAAATAAGGATGATAATGAATCAGCACTGCTAAATAAAAAAAAGTATCAGTTTATTATAAAATTAAATATTTCAATTTGTTATCCATGAAACAGCTGTTTATAAATGTTAACTATTTTACTCTGTTAGCCTGTAGAACCTTATTATAAAATTATTATATAATCTTCCTTTTTCTGAAAAAATCAACATAATATCTAACGAATTATTTCACAATAATCAAAACATTATTGGAATGTATCATCCCTCCTTTACCAAATTTTTTAAATTAACAGTTTAAGATTCCATATTCCTTTTCGATTGTGAACTATACATCCAAATTGATGGTATGTCTGTGGGCTCTCCTTTGGGTTCAGGTTTTGCTAATAGCTTTCTCTGTTATTATGAAAAACAATGGATCAGGCAATTCCCCTCTCTATTAAAACCCTTTCTCTATTGCCGCTACATTGATGACTGCTTTGTAGTTTTTAAGGAGAAAGCTCATGCAGTATTATTACACTATATGAATGAAAGACAACAACAGCATGAGATTCACATCGAACTAGAACTTAAGAAGTATGTATCTCTTATAGATGTATATGTTACACATAATAACAACATATTTAAAATATGTTTATAGAAAACCTACTTCTACCCTCCTTGCTGCAAACTATTTTTGCAATATTCTCCCTTAAGTTCTTTGCATCAAGTCTTTGATCTAGAGTCTATAGAGCATTTAAAATTTGCTGTGATTTTCATTTATTTCATACATTTCATTTATCTTCTGATATTGGAGTCTTTGTATATAAAAACTCATTACCCATGCTTAAATGATCAAACTTCTTCTATTTTGCGTTTCAATCACTAATGAAGTTCTTTTTCCAAAATAGTCTAGTCTTTTTGTTATCTCTTGATGTTGCTAAATTTTTATTTTAGTCTTGTTTTTTCTTTGTATATTAGCATTAGCCATCAGTATTGTTACTGTATTTTTATTATTTTTTTTGTTTTGTTTTATTAATATTAAATATTTTATATATAATTAATGAACATATTTTAACCCTATTTTAAAATAAAAATTTGTAAAATATAGTTTATGTTGAAAATTGACCGTGATAAGGTTTGACACGTTCACGGTAAATGAGTATGTGGAAATCTTTAGTATTTGCTTTAACCTTTGTAATTATATATATATATATATATATATATATATATATATATATATATATATATATATATATATATATATATATATATATAATATATATATATATATATATATATATATATATATATATAATATATATATATATATATATATATATATATATATATATATATATATATATATATATATATATATATATATATATATATATATATATATATATATATATATATATATATATATATATATAACAGGTATAAAGAAGAATGCCAGAGAATCTTTGATCTTCAAAATAGAGTTCTCGCCTCGGAAGAGGTTCTTTCTACAGACGAAGGATCTTCGGAAGAGGAAGAAAACGATTCTGACATGGAAGAGAAAGGCAAATACATAGAAAACATTCTTGCTAATAAGAAGACTTCTTCTCAGGTATGCGGTTAAAAGGAAGAGTGGAAATAAAAGAAAGCATTTACCTTTTATTTTTTATTCTATTCAGAATATAGCTTCAAAATGCGTTTCTTAATTTTATCTTTTTTATGATGATGATGATGATGATGATGATATATATATATTATATATATATATATATAATATATATATATATATAATATATATATATATATAATAATATAATATATATATATATATATATATATATATATATATATATAATTTTTTATTTCAAACATTTTACTCATTAAAGTACCATTTTTCAGTAGTGGAATATTGAATCATTCATTTATGTTCCAGGTCCTTTTCTTTTTTAAATAGACCCAACTATAATGTGTGTTGTATTATTTGCAGTGTACTCTTACATCTGTGTTAATAATATTAATATTCAACTTTGATCTTTGAACCTTTTCTTTAGCTTCCTTAGATCGTATTGGGCTTATAAAAAGCGATTGTGGAATATTTTTTGTAAAATATGAAAACGTTCAAACATTTAGGAACGTTTGATTTTCTTTTTAGAGTTGTGTTATGCCTATTTTTTTTTAATATGAATTTCTTCAGATGAATTTTTAGAACTGTGAAAGTTGATAAAATTTCAATATTTATATCAAGTGTAATAATATTTTCTGTCCAAAACTGGGATTAAAGGAAAAAAAAAATTTTTTTTTTTACTTTAAAAGTAAAATTGATCAGATACAGGTTTTTAATAAGCGAGGCTTAAAGCAGTAGTTACCGGATTAAATATGTCGGAAAACTTTGAGTCATGAAAGAATATTTTTTAAAATTGTTTCACACTTATGTAGAATGCCATGAAATCTTTAGATAACACACACACACACACAAAAAAAAAGAGCAGAACTTTCCGTTAAAACATTAAAAATTTATTCTGTTATTTATTTTAAAACAAAGGCTATTTTTTATATTTCTTATTATATTTTCAAACTGTTCAATGCTTTGGTGTTTGTTCAGATGACTTTGGAAAAGGAAGAACAAGAGAGAAAAGAACTTCAAAAAATGATCATGGGTGAAGATGACAAAGATGACAGAAAAAAGAATCCCAAAAAAGATGATGAAGATTCCAATCACTATGGATATGGAACAGCAGGTAAATTTCTTTGTTGGCGCAAAAAATGAGTCAATATGATACCAATGTATATGTTCCAGTTATATAAGTATAAAGTGGCATTATTTCTATTATAATTTATGTAAATTTTTAAGAATGAAGCTGTGGTAGACAGATACGAGTTTTAAAACAAAATTATTCTCAGATTTTCTATTTCCTCTTAAATTGCAGCAACAATTGAAGAAGATCACAGTTCTCTAGTCTTTATTTTTAATTATTTTTTAACTTCATCCACTTAAATTGCTGAAAATGTGAGGCTTTTCTTTCAGATTTAGACAAAATAGTTGTCAGCTTTTTAGACTAGGGTTGGAGCGATATCAAACTCTTCAGTTTAGCCAATACCAATCCAATACAAAATTGCTGATACCGCAGAATTACCGGTATCGATACCAGTATTATATTAAAGGCATAGCAACCACAACTTTCAGAAGAATTAATTAAATGGCGGGTAAAAATCAGGTTAACAGCTAGCTATTAGCAATGTGTAGTTAGAATTTGAGCTTTTGTAGATGTGAATGCGGATTTTCAATATTTGAGGAAAAAATGCTTTAAACAAATGCAAAATTATAAATTTTCAATGACAAAATGTATTCTTAATTAAGCATACATATTTTTACCAATAATTCGAGCCTGGTTAAGATTTTGTAATTACTAATACAAAAAGAACCAGGAATGTCAGAAATATGACAAGTTTATGCCAATTTTGACATGTTTTTCTGAAAACTCTTCAATCATCCAATCGTTCAATCTCACCAATATCCATCCATTTATGAATAAATGAAAGCATGTATAGTACTTGAACCTTATTAAAGGCAGGTTATGCTTTAAAATAACTTTCTACATTTTTACCATCGCCACTTAAACATTTCCTCAGAACGTTGCCATGTGAACAAGCTATGTAGTTTACTCAATCTAAGATATTTTTCCTCATTTTACACAACCTGAGAAGATTAGTTTCACTCTCTGCTATTTTCATTAGAATTCAAATAAACTATTTTATCATTATTATTTTTATTTTCAGTTTCTTTATCATTGTGACTGCTAGGTATGAAAAGAAAATTCATAGCATTAGTTACAGTAAAATA